>RXON01001299.1:0-138543 GCA_009667805.1 Leptobrachium leishanense | reverse complement strand
GAAAGACTATCTGTACGGAGCTGAGTTCGTGATCAAGACGGATAATAATCCTCTCACCTATATCCTTACTACTGCAAAACTGGACGCAACGGGACATCGGTGGTTGGCCGCTCTGTCAGGGTTTCGGTTCAGCCTGAAGTATCGCCCTGGGGTGAACAATCGAGATGCTGATGCTTTGTCGAAGACCCTACACTATAGAATGGACTCAGGTGACTCCAGACGGGGTGCAAGCTTTGTGTCAAGGAACAGAACGCCGGGTCAAGGGAGGAGTTGAAGCGGAGGCCATAGGAGTCATGGCCGCGGCTGTTCCTGAGTTCTACTGTAACCCTACGCAATTGAGGGATGAAAATCTACCTACCTTTTCCAAGCAGGACCTGAAAGCGATCAAGCTAGAGACCCTCTGATTGCATTGACCATAAAGGCCCTGACTGCAAACCAGCGAGAGATTCTGTTAACCAATTCCCCGGATGGAGCCAGATTGGTTTACAAAGAGTGGGAGCGGTTGAAGATGTTGGATGGGGTGGTCTACCGAAGGGGCCCCTCGACCAATTCCGAAGAGATTCAGCAGTTATTTCTCCCCACTAAACACAGGGAGAGTGTGTTGCGATCATTACATGATGAGCATGGACATTTGGGTGCTGAGAGAACTTTTAAGTTGGTGCGAGATAGGTTTTATTGGCCTTGCATGAGGGCTGAAGTTGAGAGTTATTGCCATTCCTGTCTGAGGTGCATTCAGAGGAAAACTCTACCAACCCGAGCTGCTCCAATGAGCCATCTACAGAGTCAGGGACCCTTGGATTTGGTGTGCATTGACTTCCTGTGCTTAGAGCCGGATGCTAGTGGGCAAGGGAACATTCTGATAGTGACTGATCACTTTACCCGTTATGCCCAAACTTTTTCTACAAAAGACCAACGCGCTCCGACAGTGGCGAAGGTGTTGATGGAAAAGTTCTTTGTTCATTACGGCCTACCCAGAAGAATACACTCTGATCAGGGAAGAGACTTTGAAAGTAGATTGGTCGGGCAATTGTTGGAGTTGTTGGGAATTCAAAAGACTCGAACTACGCCATACCACCCTCAAGGTGATGCTCAGCCTGAAAGGTTTAATCGCACGCTGCTAAATATGCTGGGGACTTGTCTAATGTAGAGAAGCAGAGTTGGAGTCGTCATATAGCTACTCTGGTGCATGCATATAACAGTACGGAGAGTGATGCAACGGGATATTCACCGTACCGTCTTATGTTCGGAAGAGAAGCTCGACTGCCGGTTGATTTGGCATTTGGGTTATCTCTAGACCAGACGTCAGTAGCTTCTCATAGAAACTACGTGGATAGACTTCGGAAGAATCTGGCTTCTGCGTTTGAACAGGCCCGTTTGACTTCGGGTAACAGGGAGCAAAGGAACAAGAAGAACTATGATTTGAAGGTTCGAATACAGGATCTACAACCCGGTGATAGGGTTCTGTTGAAGAATTTGGGTGCTGCTGCGAGACACAAGCTGGCGGATAGATGGAGTTCTCAGGTTTACATTGTTTGCAAACAACTGCCAGGTCTGCCGGTGTATCAGATTCGCCCTGATGGAAAGGCTGGTCCCCTCAAGAATTGGCACCGAAATCACTTGTTACCTTTGAGAGAGGCTGTGAGGATACCAGTGGAAAACGAACTTCCTCCGGCGAATCCGCATGCTCCACGTGTTCCTCCTGTTACTCGGTCTCAACAGACTCGGGTTGTTGGAGAGAGCGAAAGAGACAGCGACGAAGAGAGTTTCTGTTTAGATTGGATGCGCTCGCCAGAACCTGAAGAGGTTGTCCCAGTTCCTTGTCAATGGGAAAGTAACTTGAGGGCTGAAGCTCCTGAATTTCAGTGGGAATTCCCCGAGAATATGGAACTCCCTGAAACCCTTGAACTTCCGTTAAGGGTCCCGGATACTGTTGGAGACCCTGTAGCTCCTGAGGACGAGCCTTACGACTATAGTTCTATGCCTTCCCTGGAGGGATCGTACTCGGAGGAAGTGTCTGCTCCAGTGGCAGACATAAGGACTGAGCCTACACCCATAGTACTTCCACCTGAAGAGGAACGGAAGGAGCCTGAACAAAAACGCTCTATCCGACCGCCCCAGCGACTCACCTATGACTCACCAGGACATAGCACTGAAGAGGCCATCACCACTGTGCAGAGATTGCCCGAAGTGTCTGCTATGTTAGCTGAGGTAGCCCAGAACATGAGTCAGCTTGAGAAAGTGTTTCTAACCCACTGCATGTATGCTGCTGAACCTGTATATGCTGTATAAACTGTGTGCATATTGTAAGAGGATAATGTAACTGTTGTACCTCCTTGGAGAGACCCAAGAGTTCTAGGAGGGGGAGAGTGTAGCGATGTGGTAAAGTTTACTGTGGCAGTACCCATTTTTGGCCACAAGATGGAGACTATCACGATTAAAGACCCTGGACACTTGAACTACATGTCCATGCATGCTTTGCGAAGAAACAGGAAGTGGGTGGGTTTGTGGAGAGCCTGTACATCCTGCACCTCGTGGAGAACAGGCAGAGCGCGCCAGGGAGCAGAGGAGAGCGGATGCACGTACAGAGAAGGAGAGACCAAAAGATAGGCCGGAGCGAGACAAAGTGGATCGGGCCTTAGGATTGGGTCACCCAGCCTTGCGGGAGATAGACATCACCATCTATTATCCGAGTGCAGTGCTAAGGAGAGAAGACCCCTCGAGTAAGGAGTACCGCGGTCGATTGAAGCGGGGAGCAGGCGGTAAGCTGGCTGAGTCGCGGCTGACAGACAGAAGGCCAGACAACAGATCCGGTGGTCGGTGTCCCCAGTCAATATCGAGCGGAGAGACGTCCTGGGTCAGCGGAACCTCAAGCTTGCGCTGGATGGGTGAGAGGCCCCCAAGGCCGTGTGTAAATAAGAACGTACGCTGCTGTTTTCCTTCTAAAACCCACAGGGCCCCAACTGACTAGTCGAAGACATCGTTAAAGTAAACTCACTGGCCAGTTGAAAAGTACCCGGGTACCCTACACACACAAATACATATCACTTCACGTTCTGGGACTTAACCTGTGCAGGACTCAGTTTCCTTTTTCCTATCCACACAAGGGGGCAAAGTTAAAGTTACATTCTGAACAATTTTCCTTTTTTTGTTCCCGCTGCGCGCTTACCGTGATACGAGAACTGTGTATTTTATTGTGTCCCGCTACGGGTTTTTCCTCGAATTTCGTATCTTTTAATTTTCTGCTCGGTCGGGGTTTTTTTCCGAAAATACGAAGCCCTCGTGTTTTCGTTTCTTTTACCGCTACGCGTTTATCGTGTTACGAAAGTACTGTAAATCTTCCTGTATATACTGTGTCTCAAGAACTGCAAACCTTTTAGTAAACCTTTTAAAATATAAGACACTTCAGCGTGTTGGAGTATATTTATTCCCTAGTGCGGGGAGACTGACCCGTGGTTCATTTTCAGCGGCTCCTCCGGGAGTGAGCGCTACACCATTCTGGATGATCAGAGTAACAGATCTCTTGCAACAACACAATTTTTTGAACATAAAAGAAAATGCTCTACCATATACCCTAACTACTTGCACCGGCACTACAGAAGTCTTAGGTAGGAGAGCCAGCGGTCTTGTGGTTGCTCCTCTGAACGACAATGTGGAAATACCTTTGCCCACTATCACTGAGTGCAACCAGATTCCAAGCAACAAAGAGGAGATCCCTACTCCGGAAGCTGCCTTGCACCATTCTCCCTTGAAGGACATCGCCTGCCAAATACCAGCCCTCAACGAAAGTGCTGATATCCTGCTGTTGCTCGGCCGAGACATCTTAACCCCTTAGTGACCGGGCGGTTTTACACAAATCCGTCTTTTAGTGACCGCTGCTGTTTTTACGTTTCTGCGCTGTTAGTGTTTAGGTCAAATTTTCCTCTTACTCGTTTATTCAACCCACACATATTATACACCCTTTTTCCCGCCATTAAATGGACTTTCTAGAAATACCATTATTTCCATCATATCGAATAATTTACTATAAAAAAAAAATATGAAATATGAGGAAAAAAATGGTAAAAACACACTTTTTCATAATTTAATCCCCAAAATCTACAACCACCCAAAAAGACCCCGGCTAAATAGGTTCAAAATTTTGTCCCGAGACTAGAAATACACAATATTTACATGCGTTTGCTTTTTAACCCCTTCACTGCTGAGACAGTTCACCTATGTGCGCTGCGCTCATTCTGACCATTTTGTGCTAATTATTTTTAGATGACAGCCTAGGTCCTATTTAATTAAACCCCCCCCAGACAAAAAAACTTTTAAAAAAAAAAAAAATTTTTATTTTATTTAATTTTTTTATTATTTTTTATTTATTTTTTTAAAATTTTTGTTTAAAACCAAACCTGGTCATGTTTGGTATCATTTGAAAGGCCATAATCAGGCCTTTCAAATGATGGCAAATATGACCATCTAGCTGCCATGGATCGGGAGATAAAGGGATCCTTAGGATCCCCTTATCTCTACATGGCAGCTAGAGGGTTAACTGGCCCACTGACATCCTCACACATATGGTGAGGTTGTCAGTGGGTGGGGGGGACCTGGAGGCTTGGCTGACATCCAAGATGTCAGCCCCCCTCCAGGTTTGAATCGCGTTTTGGCGCCAATTGGCGCCGCAACATGATCCGGCGGTGAAATGGTTAATGCCATACACCGCTGAAAAGGGGAGGCTTTCCCCTCTCCAGCGGTGCAAACGGCATCTCCCTAGCTTCAAGGGTTGGGGAGATAGAGAGTTCCGAAGGAGCCCCCCCTCCCCTCCATTGAAATGCATGGGGATGCCTGATGATGATGTCACCACGCAGCGTGGCGACGTCATCAGCCTCGCCTGCCCATGTAAATCACATGGGCAGGCTTCCTCCCTGCCAGATCGCCGTGGGATCCGGCGAGGGAGGTGAGTATCGGGCGGGAGGGGGATTAGGCGCCGCTGACGTACCCTGTACGTCCGCGGGTCTAAGGGAGACCCGAGTACAGGACGTACAGGGTACGTCAGAGGTCCTTAAGGGGTTAAGGGTGGACAAAGTTCGTCAACAAATCAACGGTCCACATGATGCTCCATATCCTCAGTGTCTGGATCTAGGCTGGGTCATCATAGGCAATGTTTGTCGACACAAACGCAGAGAATCTTACTCAGTTTCTTCCTTTAAAACACACGTCCTGCCGAATGGACGGACTTCTTGTTCTACACGACGACCACACCAATATCATGTGAAGGAAAGACTGCTTCATAAGAGCGCACAACGACACATCATACAGGACGAAGAGAAAGCTCTTAATTTCTGGGATGACAACATCGGCAACACAGTGTTTGAGGTAACATCTAAAGACAACGAGTTGGCAGCTACCATGGAAGACAAGGAATTCCTGAAAACCATGAGTAAAGAGTTCCACCAAGATGATTCCAACAGCTGGGTAGCACCTCTACCATTCCGTACTCCAAGAAAGAGACTACCAAACAACAGAGAACATGCAGAAGCACGGTTTACTTCTTTACAACGCAGTTTGAATCGGAAACCTGAGATGAAAAGACACTTTGTGGACTTTATGCAGAAAGTGTTTGAGAGAGATCATGCACCTGCACCTGCACCTGCACCTCCGCTTAACCTCCCTGGCGGTCTAATTTTTTAAAAATTTCGTGTCTAAAAGCGTCTCTATTTTTTTTTAAAGGAAACGTGTTTTTGTACATAGTTAGCCTGCAATAATTAGGAATCACGCCCTGAAATCCGTGCAATCAAGAGTTCTTACTCTTACTCTAAGGTAAAATCCTTTATAAATAAATAAAATAAATAGTAAATACACTGAGTCCGATAAAGTTTGAAACACGAAATAATAATTTATTATCCCAAAAATAATTATCCAAAATAATGCAAATAAATGATATTCAATAAAATAAAAAACAAAAAACACTGAAATCGGTCTGAAAACAAGAGTAAGAGGATGTATGGTCTATTTCTTATCCTGTAGTGCCACCCAGTGGCCATTCATAAACATTACACTTTGGATTACAGTATTTTATGAACTGTTGTTTATAAGTTTGCTGATGGTTCCCGCCCACCCTGCACCATGTGACTCGCAGGGAGCCTTCCAGGAAGCAGCTCGCTGCGATCACACTGCGGGGGACATCGAGGGAGCCAGGAGGAGGTGAGTATGCATCCAGCCCGAGTGTGGCTCGGGGTTACCGTTCGCGGTAGCGAAATTTAACCCCGAGTCACACTCGGGAATACCAGCAGGGAGGTTAAGGAAGGAGAAGAATGCTGGTATCTTCCATGCTTTGGTGTCTATCATCCTCGCAAGCCTGATCAGATTAGGGTGGTCTTCGACTCAAGTGCTCGACATGAAGGCGTCTCCCTCAATGACAGTCTTCTCACTGGGCCTAATCTGAACAACAACCTCATAGGAGTTTTACTTCGCTTCAGACAAGAACCAATTGCTATTATGGCTGACATTCAGCAGATGTTCCACTGTTTCATCGTCCGTGAAGACAACAGAAACTTCCTCAGATTCCGATGGTATCGCAATAATGATGTCAATGATGAAGTCATAGACTACCGGATGAAGGTACATGTTTTCGGTAATAGTCCTTCTCCCGCAGTAGCAATTTATGGACTGAGGAAAACGGCTCAAGAAGGAGAGAAAGAATTTGGGTTTGATGCACGACAGTTCGTCGAAAAGAACTTCTATGTAGACGAAGAAGGACTCAAATCTCTTCCTAGAGAAGAAGAAGCTATTGACCTTCTCACTAGAACCCAGAACATGCTTGCCACTGCAAACCTCAGACTTCACAAAATCATTTCGAACAGCGACAAGGCCATGAGAGCCTTTCCCTCTGATGACTACGCTGTCAGTGGGAAGAAATTCCAACTAGGAACGGACCTTTCCATTACACAGCGCAGTCTTGGATTGCTTTGGAACGTTAAGCAAGACATGTTCACATTTCAAGCATCAACCTGTGATAAACCCTTCACAAAGCGAGGAGTTGTGTCTACAGTGAACAGTATTTATGATCCATTGGGTTTCATAGCACCTCTCACCATTCAGGGTAAAATACTGCTGAGACAGCTTACTTCTGAAAGCTCAGACTGGGATACCCCCTTACCCAAGGAGAAACAACAAAGGTGGGAATCCTGGAAACAATCTCTACAACCGTTAGAACAACTCCAGATACCACGTGCTTACACCCCTGCATCTTTAAAGAATGCCACCAGAAGAGAGATCCATGTCTTCTCCGATGCATCCAACGAAGCCATAGCTGCAGTGGCTTATCTTCGGGTCACAGATCCCAGCGGTGGAGCAAGTGTAGGATTTATCATGGGCAAGTCCAAGCTCACACCAAATCCTGCACATATGATTCCAAGGCTTGAACTTTACGCAGCTGTGTTAGGTGTTGTCAGGTATATTGGAAGGGAAAAATTAAAATGGATGCCTGTAGCCATTTTGTTTTTAAAGACAATCTTTTTCTTTCTCCAAATTTCCCTAGTTAGAAATGAACGAGATTTTTTTTTTTTACAGAGTTCATGGCTGGGTGAAGTCTTATATATATATTTTTAAAAATACCAGACATGAAGGAACCTTAGAATGTCTTTGTGTGATAATGCTAGAGCTAAGTGCTAAGACCTGTCATAATTAAATTTATTGGTCTGTTTTAAGTCTTTAAAACAAAAGATATTCTGTCTTTTGGGTATAGGAAAATAAAAATTTTATAAGGTAAAATATATTCACAAAATATATGTTTATAATCAAGGTATATTTTATTATATTTACAGTAGGAAATATATGTTCCAATAAATATTGTATAAGTATATAATTGGTAAATAGTAAAATTACTGAAGAATAGATTCTGTTGAGTTAACTAGAAAAGAATTCAGCTGATAGGACTCAGTAAGTAACTAGAAAGGAGTAAGAGATATAAATTTGATATGATATGTAGAGACACAGTGTCTATACATGGAGAGAGAGGGTCTTTGTTAAGTCAGATTGAACTCTGACCCGAGATAGGAATATTAAAAAGAAATAGTGGAATTAATTAAGAAGTGCAACACTGCCCTCTAGAGGATAGTAAATATTATATCTGATATACCAAATATATTGCCAGTGACGTCAAATTGACTATAATTGAAGCGGCAATGTTGGTTGCAAATCAGTCCGAGATTCCGACATTCTGAGACTCACATCACAATGCATGCAGATTCCAGGACATGAGGCACTCAGGACTCTCACCAAATCTCTGACTCTCACCAAATCTCTGACTCACATGCATTGATTATCTGATATGGATAATCTTCACATATTCCAAAATATTACATCAGGAAAATTCCAAGGCAGACTCATCAAAATCCAGATTGGAGAGGTAATGTATGAGAGCTATTTAAATTAAGGAATTAATGTAAATATATATATTTGTAGATATTCTTGCAACATAGACTGAGATTTTTCAGATTCTTGGTAGCTCCAATAATCTAAATATCTTTATTCTGCAGATAGAGATATGAATAAGTGGACATAAGGATTTATCCTAAAGAAATTGTTGTAGGATTGATACCAATATATATATTGAATTTGGAAATTACTGTGATTGAAATTAATGAGCAAGGAATTATATAACTACAAAATAAAAAGCAAAAGATTAGAAGTTTAATTCTCGAGATTGGGGGAGGATTCACTAAATAAGTTTTATTACTTATCATTCTAAAATAGAATAAATGATAGCTTATCTTTTGTTGATCCATGCAGTATAGAGAGATATAAATATATCTCTATAAGATCTAGCTGGTTAAACATTGTTTGCTGGGAAATGCATGTTGTATTAAGCAGAAATGTTTATTAACCATTTGTGTATTAGTTACTAACTGATAAGGTAAATGATATTAATCATATATGCAGTTACTAACAGGAGATACATATATATTGTGAAGCTAGTTTTTATGTGCTGATGGATTGTGGTTTATAAATCTTTGTTTATGATATGAGATTTGAAACTTTTTTGTATACGTAATAAATATATATTATTATTATTATTATTCTTTATAAAGCGCCAGCATATTCCGCAGCGCTGTACAATAGGCACAGTATAGACAGGGTTACAATACAATACATTGAACAACATTTGACAAACAGTACAGGAGGAGATGAGGCCCTATTCCCGTAGGAACTCACAATCTAGGATATATATGGTTTTATCCGATTATTGTATTCTTCAAAGCAAAACACAGACAATTAAAAGAATTTAGGAGAATTTCTAGGAAATATAAACGATTGATATTTGTGTCTCGTATAAATTTCTTATGAAATACTAATCCCTGACATATTGGAGGCTTGGCTGAGAAGTCCAATATATAACGTGTTGTATTCACGTGCAGAGATTATATCCGACAGTGTGGAAATTGCTGAGCTTATAGAACTTGAAACAGACACTGAAATAGACTCCTTTGACTTTTACACAGATAGTAAAATAGTGCTAGGATACATACACAATCAGACAAGACAGTTCCACGTGTATGTCGGCAACAGAGTGGAACGTATAAGAAAGTTCTCTACACCTGAACAATGGCACTATGTGTCCACTAACTCCAACCCTGCTGATCGAG
Source organism: Leptobrachium leishanense (assembly GCA_009667805.1). Classification (NCBI taxonomy): domain Eukaryota; kingdom Metazoa; phylum Chordata; class Amphibia; order Anura; family Megophryidae; genus Leptobrachium; species Leptobrachium leishanense. The sequence goes on along the minus strand of RXON01001299.1, from coordinate 128,914 downwards.
GTACGCGTGCAGTACCTGCTACTGCATTTCTGGACACATTATGGCTATCCCTACCAATACTCTTGAATGAAGACCTCATCTCAAATTCTACAAATTCTACATTTGAACTGGTTGAACCGGAATCTGATAAAGAAATTAGAGCTGTTACCGTTACACTCAACACCTCTGTGAAAGAAAGGGTAAGGTTGAGTCCTCACCGTTTTGAACGCCTTTCTATGTGGTCTTCTGTTGTACGAGCCATTGCATGTCTTATTCACATTGCTAATCAATTTACAAACAGCTCTGACACGGACAAAGAATGTCACAAGTGGCACATCTGTAAAGGCCCCCCCACAATTCAGGAGGTCTCAAGCAGAAAGGCTCATCATCCAATGTGTCCAACATGAAGTCTACTCACAAGAGATTGCTGTCATAGCAAAAGGACTTAACCTATCTAAGGATAGCCCTTTGTACAAATTGAATCCAGTAATTGATCAAAACAAGCTACTTCGAGTCGGTGGTCGCATTGAAAGGTCCAAATCGTTCAGCAAAGAGAAAAATCCCCTCATTATTCCAGGACGTCATCACATCACTGCTCTGTTAGGCATTACCATGAGCAGGTTCAGCACCAAGGTCGTCACTTTACAGAGGGAGCAGTAAGATCTGCAGGTTTCTGGATCGTCGGGATGAAAAGGTGTATATCGTCCATACTCCACAAATGTGTCAAGTGTCAAAAACTAAGAGGAAAGTACCTACAACAACAGATGGCAGAACTACCAGCTGATCGATTAAGTACTGATCCACCGTTTACGAATGTTGGTATGGACATATTTGGCCCCTGGACTCTTGTTACACGCAAAACTCGTGGCGGAGCTGCCAAGAATAAGCGATGGGCTGCGCTGTTCACTTGCTTGAGCATTCGCGCAATACACATAGAAGTGATTGAATCAATGGATTCTTCCTGTTTCATCAATGCCTTCAGAAGATTTGTTTCTGTACGAGGACCTGTAAAGTTACTTAGATCTGACTGTGGAACTAATTTTACAGGAGCAGAAAAAATACTGAACTTCTTGAATGACAACAAGTGTAAATGGGAATTCAACCCACCGCACTCCTCTCACATGGGAGGCCCTTGAGAACGCATGAATGGAGTTGCAAGGAAAATCCTGGACTCTATGCTACTGGACCAGAGAACTTTCCAATTTACCCATGAAATCTTAGTCACCCTTCTTGCAGAGGTGTCTGCTATAATTAATGCAAGGCCACTGGTCCCTGTGTCTTCAGATCCAGAGTCTCCAGTATTGCTCACTCCAGCCACTCTTCTTACCCAAAAAATTGGGATAGCCACCATACCCACAGAAGAACTTGATTGCCCTAATGTTTACAAGCCTCAATGGAAACGAGTTCAACAGCTGGCTAATACATTTTGGGGCCGTTGGAAGATGGAGTACCTTTCCAACCTTCAAGGTCCCAGTAAATGGCAAACTAGGAAACCCAACCTACAAGTGGGAGACCTAGTACTCTTGAAAGAGACAGATTCTCATCGCAAACATTGGCCTATGGGTCTTATTACAAAAACTATGCCAAGTAATGATGGGAAAGTAAGGAAAGTAGAAGTTAAAGTAATGAAAGAAGATTCTCCACACTTTTACTTCAGGCCTATAAAGGAACTTGTACTTCTTCTGCCCAAAGAGGAAGACAAGCCTCACAAGTCATCAATTTGAAACAAAGGGAGGTAAGAAGGATTGGTGCATGTTGCTGCCTTCCCCTCTGAAGATGGACTCACTGACTGTTCTTCTTACAGCCTGGACCATCAAGATCTGCAAGAATTGTTAATGTTTGCATTATTTTCTCTTGTTCTTCCCTTCCCTCTTGTTTTTCAGATGTTCCTGGAAAAGAATCTTCATTTATTTGTTTTTGAACTTTGACTAAAGTTATTGAATTATAGAAATCATAGATTTCAACAGGGAGTGTCATGTTTCACATGACTTGTGATATGCCTTTAAGAATTGCACATGTCTTATCTACCCCTGGGTTTCTCTCCTCCCCTCCTCATGGTGCAGGGATTTCCTGTCCAGATTGCTCCACCCTTGTTCTCTTCTCAGTAATCCTTTGCAAGCCTTATGGACTCAGATTCACTATGATTTTTTGATATATCCGATGTATAATGTTGTGGATTTTCTAAAGTTTTGGAATAAAACTTCAACAGATCTTCAAGGTGTCATCTAGATTGAGTCACTGTCTATAATTCATCTAAGACTGGGAGTTATCGCCATCTCATCACAACAGTAAGTTAAGAGATCACATTCTCAGTGCTTTGGTGGAGAAACAGAACAATCTCACTCCCCCTCATCCTACATGTCCTGCTGTTCATTCATCTCACTCCCGCTCATCCTACATGTCCTGCTCTTCATTCATCTCACTCGTCCTCATCCTACATGTCCTGCTCTTCATTCATCCCACTCCCCCTCATCCTACATGTCCTGCTCTTCATTCATCCCACTACCCCTCATCCTACATGTCCTGCTCTTCATTCATCTCACTTGCCCTCATCCTACATGTCCTGCTCTTCATTCATCCCACTACCCCTCATCCTACATGTCCTGCTCTTCATTCATCTCACTCCCCCTCATCCTACATGTCCTGCTCTTCATTCATCTCACTCCCCCTCATCCTACATGTCCTGCTCTTCATTCATCTCACTCCCCCTCATCCTACATGTCCTGCTCTTCATTCATCTCACTCCCCCTCATCCTACATGTCCTGCTCTTCATTCATCTCACTCCCCCTCATCCTACATGTCCATGTAAGATCATGTGGAGGGAATTAAGGATTTGGGTTAATGTCTGGGAGCTGCTGTCCCACCTTCCTACGTGAAGCACAGAGGCCTCTGTATAGGAACACACACATTTCCGAGCATTAAAACAGAAACCCACATCAAACCAAGTACAGGACTCAAAATAGCGGTGTGATTATATCTGTGCTGGTCTCAGGGCGCGTAATGATAGACGTTCAGGGCCAGATTATAGGTTAAAGAGCAAATACAGCTTCAGTGCCTTAATGCCAGGAGCCAGCCCTGAAGTACCCATCACCAGGGATTCCACCACCTCATCCTGGCGCTGAGTATAGACCACCACCTTGTGGCCACTGAGCTAAGTGCAGCCTATGAGTTCTGGGGTCACATTATCTCTTTACGTCCATTAGACATATTCAATACATGAGACCTCAGCATTACCACACACATTTAATATCATACATTACGCACCTGCTAAGGTTTGAGACGGCCAAAGCGAGGACCTGGACGTTTAGGAAAAGTTACAGGAGGTACTTTTAGATGAAATAAGATTTTGATAATGTTGCATCATGGGAAAAAAGCACAAGATGGAAACAGGAGGTAAAAACTAACTTTATTTATCCTTTTTACATGAAAATTACTTCAAAAAAAGTAAAACAGCAGCATGTGTTTTATAATGTGTTTATAATGTGTTTTATAACGTGTTTTATAACGTGGTTTTGTTTGTAATGCACAAGTAATCTAGTTACAGCTTCTGTAAGAGGTCGTGTCCTTTTATCTATCAGGGTTATTCAAACAGATTCGAAAAGTCACCGCACGTTCGGTGACTTTTCATTCTCTTCAATTCGGTGTGATTTGGCGATCCCATTTCGGCGACCCTGCGGTGTATTCACCAAGCACCACAGGGCCGTCGCAGTGCAAGGAAAAGCCGCCGAAAACCCGATGAACACTCACCGCAAAACCCAGCGAATGCACACCGAAATCCGCAAAAACATCTGGATTAACCCGGCCGAACACGCCGGAGAAACCCGAGCAGGAGCTGATCAGAGCGCAGAGCAGCCGCCGGAAAAACACGACACCGCAGACGAATGGAGTGGAAAAAAACAAAAAAACAGTATGCCTGAATGTTTGAAAAGTGAAACACTGTTTGCAAAGAAACTACTGAACGAAAATGTCTGAAATTTACATATAAAATCCAATGAATGATAATAAAAAGGGCTGTTACAGAAAAATGAAAAAACGATTTAAAAAATCCCGAAAAATGCTTAAAAGATCCTGAAAAAATCTATAAATAGACTCTTTACTGCAGAATTTTATAATGAACGGTTTATTAGATATTAAATTAAAACGGGAATATTTTTAACATTGAAGTCTATGGGATTCTCCTGAATAAATCTGCCGAATTAAACCACCGAATGGCAGGGCAATTCGGCAACTTTTCACTGCTGGTTTGTGTTCTCTGAATAGCCGAAGCAGTGCTTTTTTATGGGGATTTCACTGCCCTCGAACAGGCACCGAACAGGCACCGTATGTGCAGGCAATTCGCCAGGATTTGGCGTATTGCCTGCTCTCTGAATAGCCGAATGGCCAAGAAAGGTAACCGAACACTGAATTTCAGCATTTGGTTACCTTTCGGCAGCCATTCTGATCTCTGACTAACCTTGTATTTTAAATCGGAAGTGGAAGATTCCCAGCATTCTCTGTGTATATGTCACTGCACCAGACTCACCTGTACACCAGCAACATTGTAGCCTTTTAGGCTAGGGTCAAACGAACGCATTTTACGCAGCGAACGTCAAAAAGTGCGTCCGAACGCATTGACGTATTTTTTCACGGAATGCGTGAAAACGGTCATACGATGCGCATTTTCGTGCGTGATTTTTTTTACGGATTGTCAATAAAACACTTTTTGTGTCTGGACGTTATGTTGGCCGGACATTAGCAGCGTCTGACGTCTCGTAATCACGCAAACACGCCGCTAGCGGACGCAGCGCACTCTGTACGTCAGTACTAGCGGTTCTGCTTTCTCGAAAGAATGCGTTCATTTTCCACTTTCGTGCGGCCGGACTTCGTATATTGGCCGTCATTGCGCATCATTTGCTGCTACTACGGCCATAATTATGTGCGCCTAAACACACGTTAAAAATGCGCTGGTCTGACCCCAGCCTTCGGCTAACGTCAGATGAACACAGTCTGAGCGCACTCTGTGCGCTGCACAACGGACAAACGTACTGACGGAAGATACTGTAGACACCACGCGGTTCGTTTTTGTTGACGGACGTAGAAAAAAAAAGGAATTATGGGAAAATAATTAATATGAAAAATTATAAAAGTTTGAAAAGGCATTGTGTGCGTCAAGGTGCCGGACATCAAACAGCTTGTTACAGAAAGGAATACGCTGAGATTATTCCCACATATTTCTTACAGTGTAATTAAAATGATTTTCCGGTTCTGGTGTTTATTTCTTGGGAAAATCAAATCACTTGGTTGTGAAGGGGTTTATTGTTCATTTATTATACTCTTCTATGTCCTATTCCATCCAATGTGGAAAAACATCTGGTTGTCACAGGTTTCATTTAAGTGTGTTTTAACCCCTTAAAAATCACTGACGGAACTGTTCTGTCACAAATGCATGGACTTTAAAGACCCTTGGTCCATAAAGGGTTAAAGCAAAATGGACACTGTGCGCTGCTCGCTTTACTGTTGTTCCAAAAGAAGGTAAGAAAACCAAAAAAACTTTTGAAGTATTTTCCATTGTCCCAAATGGGGAAAAAATAAGCACAATGTTCTTTAAATATGATAGTAACAAATATATTGTAACAGAGTGCCAGTAGAACCTGCCAGGGTGCAGGAAAAGTGATAGATGGCAGATACATTCCTCCACGAATGCTTAGATTCATCTTCTAAGGTACTGCTAGTATAAGGACCAATATCTCTTTAACTTGTATGGGTAAAACAGATTCTGGAGCTGGTGTTAGCAGGAGTTTAATTAGCTCTGGGTGGGACAGGGATTAATTTAATGTGCAGCTGCACCTAGCAGTGTGTGTGTCTCAGTGCATGGAGAGACGGTGTGTGGAATGCAGCAACTCCTGTGTTGGGAGAAAAAGCCTGTCAGTGGGACAGGATTCCATGGATGAACTTTCACTGTTTCCTTGGAGGAAACCATCTCAGCTTGGAGGACTGTCTCTAAATACCCAAGTAAGGCTCAGTGGAGCGGACTTTTATTTGTTTCTATGAACTGATTTTGGCTGGATGCCTGCAACCTTTTTGTTTCTATTTTTGTGACTGGATTGCTGTCTGAAATTAAAGCTGTCAATCTCTGAAGCGACTGCAAGTTTTCCTCTATATTGAGACTGATCCCCTACAATTGGTGTTCGAATGCGGGCAAAGTTCCCGAGACTTAACCTTATGCAAAAGCAGTCTTAAAGGTACGTTTGACTTAAGTCGTGGGTTAAGGCTGCACAAACCCTAAAGCCTGAAATGATGGAAGAGTTAATCAAACAGCTAGTGCAGTCAAATGCCCTCCTTCAGGCTGCGCATACAGATCAACAGGAAACAAATCGTCTGCTGGCAGTGGCTACCCAGGCAGCTATAACCGAGTAGAATAAAGTTTAGTTTACGTATCCACAGTCAGATACCGTCTCTGGCTGAAAGGACGCTATGACGGATGCCATTCCGTGACAGACGCCATCTTTGGAAAATGTTGCAGCAGTACGCAAGCGGGTGCAAGCCACACTACAAAAAATGACTGCTGAGGATGATGTGGAGGCCTTCCTCGAGGTTTTTGAAAGGCTGGCGGAGCGTGAGGGTCTACCCAAGGACCAGTGGGCTGAGGTCCTTGCCCCTTTTCTAACTGGAGATCCACAGAAGGCCTACTTTGATTTAAGTGCTGCTGAGGCTCAGCAGTACCACAGACTCAAGACAGAGATTCTGGCACGCCTGGGGGTTACCATGGCCTTGAGAGCCCGGCGCATCCATGCCTGGGAGTTCAAAGTGGACAAACCGGTAAGGTCCCAGATATATGACCTTGTTCACCTCACATGCATGTGGTTACAACCGGAGATTACCAACCCTGCCCAGATGGTGGAGAGATTTGTGGTGGACCGCTTTGTGAGAGCCCTTCCAATCGCAATACAGCGGTTTGCAGGTCGAGCTGACCCCAAAGATATTGATGAACTGGTGGCCCTCGTGGAGCGCTATATAAGTACTGAGGTTTTTCTTCGGAGTGCAGTCCCCAAAGAATCCCCCCCCCAGGAGTCAGAAGTCCACTACTTTTGCAAAGAGCTCTTCTGGCCCAAGGGGCAAAAAGGAGGAGGTGCAGGCTATTGACAACCATACTATGCAACGCATAAAAATACCCAACCGACCCTCAGAGGTACGACAGGACTGGGGGCCGGTAGTGTGCTGGCGCTGCCATGAACCAGGACATATGGTTGCCAGTTGTCCCCTAAACCAAGAGCCTATGGATTGCGGGTTTTCTCGGCGACAGTCTCTGGTTGCTACAGACTGTGGAGACCGAGAAACAGGTTTGTGTGATTACAGTGGATGGTTGTAAGATGACTGCCTTGCTGGATTCTGGCAGTCTCGTCACTCTAGTGCATGCAGCTCTAGTTAATCCTCAAAAGGTTAAACAGCTGATGGGGGTCATCTGCATTCATGGGGATACTAAGTGCTACCCCACAGCTATGGTGTCCATTGAAACTGTTTGTGACACCCGGGACCATGAAGTGGGAGTGGTCCCAAGTCTGATGTACAATGCTATACTGGGGCGAGATTTCCCCTTTTTCTGGGACTTATGGGAGACAGCTAAGGCAGATGGACCCAACACAGTGTCTAAATCTTACAGCCCGGATCCGCTGGAAGAGAGCTCTCAGAAGGATGTACTTGTGAATTTTCCCCTGGAGGTCTTAGCAGGTGATGCTGAGGACCACACCCCAGAGGTAGAACTGCCAGACCTCCCCATGACCCGTGACAAGTTCGGCACGGCCCAGCTTAGGGATCCCACCTTAAGTCGGGCCAGGGAACAGGTAAAAGTTGTAAATGGAGCACCCCAATACCTGGGGGCGGAGACTATATTCCCTTATTTTTCTATGGAAAATGACTTATTGTATAGAGTGGATGAAATACGGGGTGACAGAATTGAGCAGTTACTGGTACCACAAACCCATAGACATATGGTATTAGACTTGGCACATTCTCATGTACTTGGGGGACATCTAGGTTTAGATAAAACTAAAGAGCGGGTGTTACAACGCTTTTATTGGCTAGGCCTACATAATGATGTAAAATTGTACTGTGAGTCGTGTCCAGTTTGCCAGATCACTGCTCCTGTCTCCCGGTTCAGGAGTCCATTGGTACCGTTGCCCATCATTGAGGTACCCTTTGATAGGATTGCAATGGATATTGTGGGTCCCTTGGTTAAGTCCACTAGGGGACATCAGTATATCCTGGTAGTCTTAGACTATGCCACCCGTTACCCAGAAGCAATCCCTTTAAGGAATACCTCTGCAAAACGTATTGCCAAAGAGTTGTCTCTTATGTTTACACGGGTGTGTATTCCTCGAACTGTTAACTGACCAAGGCACGCCCTTCATGTCTAAGGTAACAAAGGAATTGTGTAAACTGTTTAAAATTGACCATTTACTCACTTCTGTGTACCACCCCCAAACCGATGGTTTGGTGGAGAGGTTCAACAAAACCCTGAAAGGAATGTTAAAGAGTGTGGTAGCTGCTGATGGAAAGGACTGGGATTGCCTCTTGCCCTACCTCATGTTCGCTATACGGGAAGTACCCCAAGCTTCCACGGGCTTCTCTCCTTTTGAGTTGTTGTACGGCCGACATCCGAGAGGCCTCTTAGATATAGCAAAGGAGACCTGGAAACAAGAGGCAACCCCTCTCAAAAGTGTAGTGGAGCATATTGCACAAATGCAGGACCGAATCGAGAAAGTGATACCCATAGTTAAGTCACACTTACAACAGGCTCAACACGCTCAGGCTAGAGTATATAACCGTTCAGCCAAGGTCAGAACCTTTAACCCTGGGGACAGAGTACTTGTACTGGTACCTACAGTCGAGAGTAAGTTCCTGGCAAAATGGCAAGGGCCGTATGAAGATGTAGAGCAGGTTGGGAAGGTGAATTACAGGGTACACCAACCTGGTAAACGGAAACCCTACCAAATTTATCATATAAACCTATTAAAGCCCTGGAAAGATCGAGCGTCCCTGATGGCCCAAAACCCCTTAGCTATGACTCGCACACTGTCTACTATGGTGCCTGAGGTAGGATCGCTGGGATCCTGTCGGTGAGTCAAAAGCAAGAGGCCAAAGAATTTCTACTAAGGAATAGAGAATTCTTTTCTGATTTACCTGGCTTAACCACCATGCTAAAGCATGATATTGTGACTGAACAGGGGGTAGAAGTAAACTTAAGGCTAGGGTCAGACGAAAGCATTTTTCCCCGCGAACGTGAAAAAGTGCGTCCGAACACATTGACATATTTTTTCACGTAATGCGCAAAAACGGTCAGACGACGCACATTTTCGGGCGTGATTTTGTACGGATCGTCAATAAAACTCTTTTTGCATCTGGACGTTATGTAGGCTGGACATTAGCAGCGTCTGACGTCTCCTAATCACGCACACACGCCGCTATGCCGCAGCTGCGCACTCAGTACGTCAGTACTAGCCGTTCAGCGTTCTCAGAAAAATGCGTTCAAATTCCACTTGCGTTGCACGGCCGGACTTTTGTGCGGCCGTACATCGTATATTGGCCGTCATTGCCCGTCATCTGCTGCTAGTGCGGCCGTAATTATGTGCGCCAGAACGCACGTTAAAAGTGCGCTGGTCTGACCCCAGCCTTAAACCCTATCGCATCCCAGAAGCTCGATGCCAAGTAGTCTCAGATGAGATCAAGAGGATGTTGGATTTTAAGATTATTGAAGAGTCGCATAGTTAGTGGTGTAGTCCCATTGTCCTTATTCCCAAACCTGATGGTAGCATCAGATTTTGTAACGACTTCCGGCAGCTAAATGAGGTCTCAAAATTTGATGCTTATCCTATGCCTAGGGTAGACAAGCTAGTCGAGCGTCTAGGCCCTGCTCGGTATATCACCACCCTTGACCTTACGAAAGGGTACTGGCAAATACCCCTAACCGATCTGGCTATAGCGAAAACGGCATTTTCTACTCCAGAAGGTCATTGGCTGTTTATAAGGATGCCGTTTGGCCTACATGGGGCTCCCGCCACTTTTCAGCAGATGATGGACCGTGTCCTTAAACTACACAAAAACTATGCATCTGCATATTTGGATGACGTAGTGATCTTTAGTGCAGAGTGGGAGAGCCACTTGCCCAAAGTACAGGTTGTCATTAATGCCCTCCGCGATGCTGGACTGACAGCTAATCCCAAGAAGTGTGCTGTGGGTTTGGAGGAGGCCCACTATTTGGGATACATTATTGGAAGGGGAGTAGTGAAGCCCCAAGTCACCAAAATCCGAGCTATCCAGAATTGGCCGAGACCCCTGTCACGGAATGGCCCAGCACCCTCAGCCAGGGGCGATTCATAGTGGCAGTTATACCCATAGACACTTAGGTGCTGTGGCACCCACGGAGTTTTGAGTATTTTATTTAGATGTGGATTGGTGTGTGGTGTAATAAAGGTGTCCCCGTTTGTGTATTGTGAAATGTAATTCCCTTTGTCTGCCTTGCCCGCCGCCATTTTCCTGGTGCCTCGTGGATCCGGTCAGAATGATCGGATCGGAAAATGGCCGATTCGGACCATCCGGTCGAATCGTAAAATGGTCGATTCGGATCATCCGGTCCGAATCGGCAACTCCCCGATTCGTAACTACCAATACGGATCGGGGCCCGGGTGCCTCCTGCCAGCGAGGGCCAATGGGACGTGTGTGGGCGGGCAGGGATTCCCATTGTTCTCATATTTGTGTAAAGTTTATAAGTATATGTGTTGTGTAAAAATAAAGGCAGATTTTCTAGTGCATCCAGCCCCGCCTGATGACTATTATTTTCGGCTGTATTTGCTGAGGATCCCGCGCGGTCTCAGAGTACGGTTCCGAACCGAACCACCTTAAGATCCGAAGACGCGGACCGCGTACCGCGCTTCGGTACATCGGGTGATACGGGATAAGATCCGAATATTCCTCCGATCCAGCGCGATCCGAATATTCCCTCGACGGAGATCGCTAATCAGATCCGAAGATTCCCTCGATCCCTTAAGATCCGAATATTCTTCCGGCCGTAAGATTAGAATATTCCTCCGCCCGTAAGATCCGAATATTCTTACGTGGGAAGGTCCGATTCCCGAATTCGCACGGCCGCTCCGCAGACGTTCCCACACTCACAAGGTCAGTGAACCAGCTGCTCGAGACGCTGAGTACCGTGTTGCTCAGTGGTCGGGCTGGTTCTACGCAGGGGTCCCCTCCACCGCCCGCTACCCCTTCCCCAGGGTCACTCCAGGCCGCACGAGACGCCGAGTGCCGTGTCACTCGGTAGTCGGGCCAGCGGTAAGCGCCGGGGGCACGCAGATAGAGCACACCCGCAGGCGGACAACATCCCATTCCGTCATACTGGTGGCATCGGTGGGATCGCTCTCTGCAACCCCCCAGCAAGGAGACCTACGCCATGGCGGTGTACAGCCATTACAACAGGGACACCCTGCGTGGGATGTTGGAGAACCGGGGAGGGACTCCTGGCAATAAGAACAGGAAAACCCTGATGAAGGAGCTGACCAGGATGGATCAGAACAGGGTGACGTTACCCGTCCCCAACCCTGTCCTCGCGAGGTAGCGGAAGATGCTTTCCTCAGACAGGTGCGGCAACGGGTTGCCCTACTGGGAGCTGCCCCATCGGAGGCGGACATAAGCTGGGTGTTCCAGGAGGTCCGGCTGGAAGTGGAGCAAGAGAAGATTCGGCAGCACGAGCTGCGGATGGCAGCGCTCTGTGGGACAGAGACTGAATATTCTACCCCTGAACCCTATCCCGTAGAACCCTGGGTCGAGGTTTACAGCTCGACTGGAGCTTCACCCTGGGAATCTGCACCCCCCAGCGATACCCCTTTTGGGACTTACAGCTCGCCTGGAGCCTGTATTGGGGAAATCGCACATCCCAGCGACCCTTGGATGGAGACTTACAGCTCGCCTGGAGCTGCATCCGAGGACGCCACACCCCCCAGCGAGTGGCAGTGCCACTGTGTCAGCACCCTCGCGGATTCGAGGGCGGAATTCCCGAAAAGGCTGCAGGAGGGCCTGGACCGGTACCATGGGTCCACAGTGGAGCCCACCGGGTACGAGTGGCGAGATGAGATCCGCCAGGAACTGTGGTATGAGGCCCTGTACCATGAGAGGGACTACCATGGCGTCTATGTTCCCTCCGACGCTGTCATCCACCGGGTGCAGTATGATGTGCGAGCAGCGTTCCTGCAAGATCGGGCCCCGGAGGAGTGGGAGGCAGAGCTCCAGTACCTGGTGCAGCAGGAGATTGCGCTGGACGCCGCGTACCGTGCGCTCCGGTGGCTGGCCGGTCCCCTGATACCCCGCACCGTTGACGGCGCCTCCACCGCAGGACCCCACTATGGTGGCACGGGGCTGCTCTACGAGAGCATGGCCGCAGATCCTGGGTTCGGAGAAGAGTCCGAAGAGCGGTCGGAGGAGATATTGGAGCGACGGGAACAGGAGCTCCCGTACGACAGCAGGGACTCGGTGTTCGAGGAGCTGGAGTTCCTAGCAGAGCGAGAGTGGGAGCTCGAGAAGGCCTACAGGAGACTGTTGGACGGCGTTCCGCAGTCGGGTCTGAGTCCCATGTACTGGGACGGGTCGGCGGAAGAAACCGACAGTCCACAGGACTGGGAAGTATGGGAGGCCGAGATGCTCCCATGGGTCCCCGTTGGGGCCCCGGCAGGAAAAGTTATCCTCCAACCAGCGGAAGAGCTGGCCACGGGGCAGAGTGCCGCTGGCCTCTGCCCACTGCCCACAGTCTGCCAGGAGGAGCAGGCCGATGGTTCCCCCGGGCTGGGTTGTGCGCAGCCATTGATTGCCCCGGGGGGTGAAGAAACCATCCTCCCGCAAGGAGATCCTCACCCAGCGGAAGAGCTGGCCACGGGGCAGAGTGCCGCTGGCCTCTGCCCATCCTTCCCAATTCACCCCGAGGGGCAGAACGAAGATGATTCCGCGCTACCGCCCTCGCAGCGGCTTACCCCACCCAAACTCCGGGACTGTGTTCCGGCCCCCTCCTTCCCAGCAGAAGCGTTGGCCTCTGCCCACCCTTCGGCTGCCTTGAAGAGCAGCCGGGTTTAACCCCCTTGGACCTCTCGGTTGTCGTTTCCGTACCTGCCTCCCCAGCAGAAGAGCTGGCCACGAGGCAGAGCGCCGCTGGCCTCTGCCCATCTTTGCAACCCTTTTGCTCGGAGGCCCCACGCAGCCACGGTCCTTTGCAACGGCTGACCTGGGCACCTGGGGTGCGTTTTCCCCGGGTGAGCGATATCCCCGGAGGGGACACAGGCGGTACTCCTCCCCAGCCACATGACCCTTCTTCCAGACGGGGTAACCCCAAGGACGTGGGGCCCCAACCAAGTTGGCACGGCCGCAAGGCCAAATGGAGAAGCCTGGAGGCTCGGCCTCCCCAGACAGATTATGGGCCTGGGAGCACCGACTTCCCCGGTATGACCCGGTGGGAGTCAGACCAGGTGCGTCGGGCTGTGGAAGGGGGAGGAGTGTCACGGAATGGCCCAGCACCCTCAGCCAGGGGCGATTCATAGTGGCAGTTATACCCATAGACACTTAGGTGCTGTGGCACCCACGGAGTTTTGAGTATTTTATTTAGATGTGGATTGGTGTGTGGTGAAATAAAAGTGTCCCCGTTTGTGTATTGTGAAATGTAATTCCCTTTGTCTGCCTTGCCCGCCGCCATTTTCCTGGTGCCTCGTGGATCCGGTCAGAATGATCGGATCGGAAAATGGCCGATTCGGACCATCTGGTCGAATCGTAAAATGGTCGATTCGGATCATCCGGTCCGAATCGGCAACTCCCCGATTCGTAACTACCAATACGAATCGGGGCCCGGGTGCCTCCTGCCAGCGAGGGCCAATGGGACGTGTGTGGGCGGGCAGGGATTCCCATTGTTCTCATATTTGTGTAAAGTTTATAAGTATATGTGTTGTGTAAAAATAAAGGCAGATTTTCCAGTGCATCCAGCCTCGCCTGATGACTATTATTTTCGGCTGTATTTGCTGAGGATCCCGCGCGGTCTCAGAGTATGGTTCCGAACCGAACCACCTTAAGATCCGAAGACGCGGACTGCGTACCGCGCTTCGGTACATCGAGTGATCCGAGATAAGATCCGAATATTCCTCCGATCCAGCGCGATCCGAATATTCCCTCGACGGAGATCGCTAATCAGATCCGAAGATTCCCTCGATCCCTTAAGATCCGAATATTCTTCCGGCCGTAAGATTAGAATATTCCTCCGCCCGTAAGATCCGAATATTCTTACGTGGGAAGGTCCGATTCCCGAATTCGCACGGCCGCTCCGCAGACGTTCCCACACTCACAAGGTCAGTGAATCAGCTGCTCGAGACGCTGAGTACCGTGATGCTCAGTGGTCGGGCTGGTTCTACGCAGGGGTCCCCTCCACCGCCCGCTACCCCTTCCCCAGGGTCACTCCAGGCCGCACGAGACGCTGAGTGCCGTGTCACTTGGTAGTCGGGCCAGCGGTAAGCGCCGGGGGCACGCAGATAGAGCACACCCGCAGGCGGACAACATCCCATTCCGTCATAACCCCTAAATAAAAAACAGGTGAGAGCCTTTTTAGGGTTGATAGGCCATTACAGAAAATTTGTCCCCAATTTCTCCACTAGGGCAGCTCCTCTCAAAGATCTAACAAAGGGAGGAAAGTCTTTGGCTATGACTTGGACCCCGGAAGCGGAGAGCGCTTTCCAGGACCTCCAGACAGCACTGTGCAAAAGTCCGGTTTTGATTACTCCTGACTTTACGAAGGAATTTGTGGTTCAGACGGATGCATCGGAGTTGGGCTTAGGTGCAGTGTTGTCCCAAGAGATGAACAGGGAAGAACACCCTGTTGCTTTCTTAAGCAGGAAGTTGACCCCAGCGGAGCGTAAATATGCCATTGTGGAACGGGAATGTTTAGCGGTTAAGTGGGCCCTTGAGAGCTTAAAGAATTATTTGTTAGGACGGCAGTTTAGGCTCCTAACGGACCATGCCCCGCTCCAGTGGATGGCTCGAAATAAAGAAAGGAACGCAAGAGTTACCCGATGGTTCCTGGCCCTGCCGAATTTCAAATTTGTAGTGGAGCATAGACCAGGTAGCCAACCTGCTAATGCCGAAGCTCTTTCCCGAGTCTACAGCCTGTTTGCTGAGGGTGCTCAACCCCACCAGTTTGAGCAGAGGGGGGGGGGGATATGTAACAGAGTGCCAGTAAAACCTGCCAGGGTGGCAGGAAAAGTGATAGATGGCAGATACATTCCTCCACGAATGCTTAGATTCATCATCTAAGGTACTGCTAGTATAAGGACCAATAGCTCTTTAACTTGTATGGGTAAAAGAAATTCTGGAGCTGGTGTTAGCAGGAGTTTAATTAGCTCTGGGTGGGACAGGGATTAATTTAATGTGCAGCTGCACCTAGCAGTGTGTGTGTCTCAGTGCATGGAGAGACGGTGTGTGGAATGCAGCAACTCCTGTGTTGGGAGAAAAAGCCTGTCAGTGGGACAGGATTCCATGGATGAACTTTCACTGTTTCCTTGGAGGAAACCATCTCAGCTTGGAGGACTGTCTCTAAATACCCAAGTAAGGCTCAGTGGAGCGGACTTTTATTTGTTTCTATGAACTGATTTTGGCTGGATGCCTGCAACCTTTTTGTTTCTATTTTTGAGACTGGATTGCTGTCTGAAATTAAAGCTGGCAATTTCTGAAGTGACTGCGAGTGTTCCTCTATATTGAGACTGATCCCCTACAATATATATATATATATATATATATATATTTTTACCAGATGAGGATCCAGACTTTTTTTAGAGGAATCAACAGAAGCGGATATTTAAGACACCATCTTTAGGAAGAGAATAACATATTTTTATTATTCATACTGCAAAAAAAATAATAACAACAGCTAATTTTCTGTGCAGTTGGCAAAATCTTCTTTCCTCCAGTCGCAGATGATGACCCTGTGCCCTTTGTAAATCCCTGTTAAAGAGCAGGTCACAGAGGGTTCCTTTTATTGGCCCTGAATGTATCTGAACAGTGTAACTATGTTCATATCTCCTCTTAGAAGCATTATTTAACCCCTTCACTACCAAGTGATTTCTGTTGAAAGAATTTTTTATCATAACATTTGTTTGAAACACAGGATGCGGAGTTATCAATTAATATCGAGTAAAATAGAAACTTTGCACATAGATACAATATTAAAATTATGTAAATTTGCTCTTTTTTAATTTTCCATGTTTTGGTTTATCCTTTACAGAGATCTCACTGGGATGAAAGGTTGTAAACTCTAGATGGCGTCCCTTATCTGGCACAGTATCACACGTGGTCTGTATTATCAGCATACAGGTAGCAATTGCCTTTTGTGTTAGTAAAAGTGCTGCGGAGAGGTAATAAAATGGTTTGATTGACTGCTTGCAGTGGGTCTGCATTATCAGCATACAGGCAGATGCAGTAAATGTGCTGCAGATAGATGATAAAATGGTGAGATCTCCCGCTTATGTGAGTTTGTAGTGATCAGAATAAGATAATTAGCAATGCAATATCTGTATGTGCTGCATAATGCCTGTGTATGGCAAATACAGCAACACCTTGTATCTGTACAGGGATTTACACTCATTATAACCCCATGAATCTTATCCCTGTACAGCAGAGACTGACCCCACAGCGCTGCCTGTATTCTGACAAATCCCTGGCTGCTGCAATGCAGCAGTAACGTTTGTTACAGTGAGGGTGGGGACTGCTATTTGCAGCTTGCTTTATCTCTGCAGGGTGTCTGGAGAGAGATAATGCAGTGGAATTAGTTTCTCTATGGGGGCACTAATCTGGCTTTAAAAAGTGTGAAAACTTAGTTTCGATTTGCTAAGGAGTCCTTTTCAATGTATTACAATGCAAAATTGAGATAACTCAACTTTGGGTGTGAAGGGGTTAAGGCTAAACAAGTAAAGTTTCTTCCGTCTTTTTATAAATTTAAATCTTTCAGCACAAATAGTTATATTTTCTGACTCTCTTCATTTCAGTGCGGCAGCACAGGGGGCCGCCTGGGGGGAGCTGCAGGTGAAAGAAGTCAAGTTCAAGTTAGAAAAGGCAGGACTTAAGGGGTTAAATGGGAAAAATGGCATTTTCTTCTAGGTTGACCTAATACCTAATGGCCATAGTCGATCCTGGGACAGAAGCACAGAGCCCCCCCCCCGGATCTATCCTAGGGGGCTCTAAGTCTTATTTCATTCTCTTTTTTTAGAAGGATGATGTGTGTCTGCTTAACTACAGGTTCTCTCTGCTTTCACAAAACCGCTCCGCAAGACCGTCACCGTCTGCAGTGCACAGCGCAGGAGACAGCGCAGGACACAGCGCAGGACACAGCGCAGGACACAGCGCAGGAGACAACGCAGGAGACAGCGCAGGAGAGAGTGCAGGAGACAGCGCAGGACACAGCGCAGGAGACAGCGCAGGAGAGAGTGCAGGAGACAGCGCAGGAAACCGTGCAGGAGACAGCGCAGAAAAGAGTGCAGGAGACAGCGCAGGAGAGAGTGCAGGAGACAGCGCAGGAGAGAGTGCAGGAAACAGCGCAGGAGAGAGTGCAGGAGGCAGCGCAGGAGACAGCGCAGGAGAGAGTGCAGGAGGCAGCGCAGGAGACAGTGCAGGAGGCAGCGCAGGAGAGAGTGCAGGAGACAGCGCAGGAGAGTGTGCAGGAGAGAGTGCAGGAAACAGCGCAGGAGAGAGTGCAGGAAACAGCGCAGGAGAGAGTGCAGGAGAGAGTGCAGGAAACAGCGCAGGAGAGAGTGCAGGAGACAGCGCAGGAGAAAGTGCAGGAGGCAGCGCAGGAGAGAGTGCAGGAGACAGCGCAGGAGAGTGTGCAGGAGAGAGTGCAGGAAACAGCACAGGAGAGAGTGCAGGAAACAGCGCAGGAGAGAGTGCAGGAGGCAGCGCAGGAGACAGCGCAGGAGAGAGTGCAGGAGACAGCGCAGGAGAAAGTGCAGGAGGCAGCGCAGGAGAGAGTGCAGGAGACAGCGCAGGAGAGTGTGCAGGAGAGAGTGCAGGAAACAGCACAGGAGAGAGTGCAGGAAACAGCGCAGGAGAGAGTGCAGGAGACAGCGCAGGAGAGTGCAGGAGAGAGCGCAGGAGAGTGTGCAGGAAACAGTGCAGGAGAGAGTGCAGGAGACAGCGCAGGAGAGAGTGCAGGAGACAGCGCAGGAAAGAGTGCAGGAGAGAGTGCTGGAAACAGCGCAGGAGGGAGTGCAGGAAACAGCGCAGGAGAGAGTGCAGGAGAGAGTGCAGGAAACAGCGCAGGAAACAGCGCAGGAGAGCGTGCAGGAAACAGTGCAGGAGAGAGTGCAGGAGACAGCGCAGGAAACAGTGCAGGAGAGAGTGCTGGAAACAGCGCAGGAAAGCGTGCAGGAGACAGTGCAGGAGGCAGCGCAGGAGAGAGTGCAGGAGACAGCGCAGGAGAGTGTGCAGGAGAGAGTGCAGGAAACAGCACAGGAGAGAGTGCAGGAAACAGCGCAGGAGAGAGTGCAGGAGACAGCGCAGGAGAGTGCAGGAGAGAGCGCAGGAGAGTGTGCAGGAAACAGTGCAGGAGAGAGTGCAGGAGGCAGCGCAGGAGACAGCGCAGGAGAGAGTGCAGGAGGCAGCGCAGGAGACAGTGCAGGAGGCAGCGCAGGAGAGAGTGCAGGAGACAGCGCAGGAGAGTGTGCAGGAGAGAGTGCAGGAAACGGCGCAGGAGAGAGTGCAGGAGAGAGTGCAGGAGAGAGTGCAGGAAACAGCGCAGGAGAGCGTGCAGGAGACAGCGCAGGAGAGAGTGCAGGAGACAGCGCAGGAGAAAGTGCAGGAGGCAGCGCAGGAGAGAGTGCAGGAGACAGCGCAGGAGAGTGTGCAGGAGAGAGTGCAGGAAACAGCACAGGAGAGAGTGCAGGAAACAGCGCAGGAGAGAGTGCAGGAGACAGCGCAGGAGAGAGCGCAGGAGAGTGTGCAGGAGACAGTGCAGAGAGAGTGCAGGAGACAGCGCAGGAGAGAGTGCAGGAGACAGCGCAGGAAAGAGTGCAGGAGAGAGTGCTGGAAACAGCGCAGGAGGGAGTGCAGGAAACAGCGCAGGAGAGAGTGCAGGAGAGAGTGCAGGAAACAGCGCAGGAAACAGCGCAGGAGAGCGTGCAGGAAACAGTGCAGGAGAGAGTGCAGGAGACAGCGCAGGAAACAGTGCAGGAGAGAGTGCTGGAAACAGCGCAGGAAAGCGTGCTGGAGACAGCGCAGGAAAGCGTGCAGGAGACAGCGCAGGAGAGCGTGCAGGAAACAGTGCAGGGGAGAGTGCAGGAAACAGCGCAGGAGAGAGTGCAGGAGGCAGCGCAGGAGACAGTGCAGGAGGCAGCGCAGGAGAGAGTGCAGGAGAGAGTGCAGGAGACAGCGCAGGAGAGTGTGCAGGAGAGAGTGCAGGAAACAGCGCAGGAGAGAGTGCAGGAGAGAGTGCAGGAAACAGCGCAGGAGAGCGTGCAGGAGACAGCGCAGGAGAGAGTGCAGGAGACAGCGCAGGAGAAAGTGCAGGAGGCAGCGCAGGAGGCAGCACAGGAGACAGTGCAGGAGGCAGCGCAGGAGAGAGTGCAGGAGACAGCGCAGGAGAGTGTGCAGGAGAGAGTGCAGGAAACAGCACAGGAGAGAGTGCAGGAAACAGCGCAGGAGAGAGTGCAGGAGACAGCGCAGGAGAGTGCAGGAGAGAGCGCAGGAGAGTGTGCAGGAAACAGTGCAGGAGAGAGTGCAGGAGACAGCGCAGGAGAGAGTGCAGGAGACAGCGCAGGAAAGAGTGCAGGAGAGAGTGCTGGAAACAGCGCAGGAGGGAGTGCAGGAAACAGCGCAGGAGAGCGTGCAGGAGACAGCGCAGGAGAGAGTGCAGGAGGCAGCGCAGGAGACAGCACAGGAGAGCGTGCAGGAAACAGTGCAGGAGAGAGTGCAGGAAACAGCGCAGGAGAGCGTGCAGGAGACAGCGCAGGAGAGCGTGCAGGAGACAGCGCAGGAGAGAGTGCAGGAGGCAGCGCAGGAGAGAGTGCAGGAGACAGCACAGGAGAGAGTGCAGGAGACAGTGCAGGAAACCGTCTCCAATCAAGACAATAGAAACAAGTGAAAGCAATGAGCTGCTGTTGTGTAAGTGGTTTGGCTCATTCACCTCACCAATCTGCAATCTCACAGTATGAAGGAACAATGACCGGCAGAGGCTGGATTTACATCTCAGGAGTCTGTAGTGCCACTCCGCTGCCAAAAATCAAAAGAAAAGCTAAAAAATGGCATAAATGTCTTATTATTGGTTTTATATATTTACTTTTACAGAGAGAGGCGTCCACCACGTATAAAAATAATATATATATATCTATCTATATAAAAAGAATCATTCCTTTTTTTAAAACTTTGCTTTTTTTAACAATTTTCTATTATTATATTTTTTTTGCTTTTACAGAGAAAGGTGTCACCACATGGGGGGGGGGGCATTGCTCTGCAAAATACACAAACACACAAAAAAAACTGCAGAAGAAAAGAATATATTTAAAAAATCATTAGTTTTTTTCATTTTTCTTCTTCTTTTTCTTTTACAATTTTCAATTTTGTTTTAAATGTAATTTTCTTTTACAGAGGAAGGAGTCCGCTGAGAACATGCCCACTTTGCTTAGTTGTAAATCTGGCCCTGACGACAGGAGACCATCACCTGGTTTTGCAAACTTTACTGAACGTTTCTCCAGGAACTCAAGTCAACGTGTGGTGACGGTTTCCTGCTCTGGGATTTACAGGTTTACTGTCCTGTCATTTTTTTATATTAATTTCTATTGGTCAGTTGTTTACCAGCTGTCCCCTAAACATCGATCATCTGAGCAGGGGATACAGGAGACATGTGAAACTTGTTTTGTTCCAAATCATATCGGCTGTCCGAATCGATCTGAGATTTCGAATAGATGTAGCCGCACAAACAAAATCCTTTGGTATGGATCCGAAATGAAAATAATACGAAATGCTGGAAAAAAATGGAACAAAATGAATAAAATTTGGAACAAAATGATCTGAAAAGAAAAAAAAAACAAAAAGGAACCAAAGGACCTGAAATGAAAAAAACCCCAAAATGATCTAGAATGAAAAAACAAAAGGGAACAGAACGAAATGATCTAAAACGGAACTAATAGATCCAAAAATAGGTTTAATGCAGCATATGAATCCACACACTGCTGGGAAGCACCTCTCTGCGGTATAATTAATGCAGTATATGAATCCACACACTGCTGGGAAGCGCCTCTCTGCGGTATAATTAATGCAGCATATGAATCCACACACTGCTGGGAAGCATCTCTCTGCAGTATAATTAATGCAGCATATGAATCCACACACTGCTGGGAAGCGTCTCTCTGCGGTATAATTAATGCAGCATATGAATCCACACACTGCTGGGAAGCACCTCTCTGCAGTATAATTAATGCAGCATATGAATCCACACACTGCTGGGAAGCGCCTCTCTGCGGTATAATTAATGCAGCATATGAATCCACACACTGCTGGGAAGCACCTCTCTGCAGTATAATTAATGCAGCATATGAATCCACACACTGCTGGGAAGCACCTCTCTGCTGTATAATTAATGCAGCATATGAATCCACACACTGCTGGGAAGCACCTCTCTGCAGTATAATTAATGCAGCATATGAATCCACACACTACTGGGAAGCTCCTCTCTGCGGTATAATTAATGCTGCATATGAATCCACACACTGCTGGGAAGCGTCTCTCTGCGGTATAATTAATGCAGCATATGAATCCACACACTGCTGGGAAGCACCTCTCTGCTGTATAATTAATGCAGCATATGAATCCACACCTGCTGGGAAGCGTCTCTCTGCGGTATAATTAATGCAGCATATGAATCCACACACTGCTGGGAAGCACCTCTCTGTATAATAATAATGCAGCATATGAATCCACACACTGCTGGGAAGCACCTCTCTGCGGTATAATTAATGCAGCATATGAATCCACACACTGCTGGAAGCACCTCTCTGCAGTATAATTAATGCAGCATATGAATCCACACACTGCTGGGAAGCACCTCTCTGCTGTATAATTAATGCAGCATATGAATCCACACACTGCTGGGAAGCACCTCTCTGCGGTATAATTAATGCAGCATATGAATCCACACACTGCTGGGAAGCACCTCTCTGCTGTATAATTAATGCAGCATATGAATCCACACACTGCTGGGAAGCGTCTCTCTGCGGTATAATTAATGCAGCATATGAATCCACACACTGCTGGGAAGCTCCTCTCTGCGGTATAATTAATGCAGCATATGAATCCACACACTGCTGGGAAGCACCTCTCTGCGGTATAATTAATGCAGCATATGAATCCACACACTGCTGGGAGCACCTCTCTGCAGTATAATTAATGCAGCATATGAATCCACACACTGCTGGGAAGCGCCATTCTGCAGTATAATTAATGCAGCATATGAATCCACACACTGCTGGGAAGCACCTCTCTGAGGTATAATTAATGCAGCATATGAATCCACACACTGCTGGGAAGCGCCTCTCTGCGGTATAATTAATGCAGCATATGAATCCACACACTGCTGGGAAGCGCCTCTCTGCCGTATAATTAATGCAGCATATGAATCCACACACTGCTGGGAAGCGCCTCTCTGCCGTATAATTAATGCAGCATATGAATCCACACACTGCTGGGAAGCGTCTCTCTGCGGTATAATTAATGCAGCATATGAATCCACACATTGCTGGGAAGCGCCTCTCTGCGGTATAATTAATGCAGCATATGAATCCACACACTGCTGGGAAGCGCCTCTCTGCGGTATAATTAATGCAGCATATGAATCCAACACATTGCTGGGAAGCGCCTCTCTGCGGTATAATTAATGCAGCATATGATCCACACACTGCTGGGAAGCGCCTCTCTCTCTGCCTATAATTAATGCAGCATATGAATCCACACACTGCTGGGAAGCGCCTCTCTGCCGTATAATTAATGCAGCATATGAATCCACACATTGCTGGGAAGCGCCTCTCTGCGGTATAATTAATGCAGCATATGAATCCACACACTGCTGGGAAGCGCCTCTCTGCGGTATAATTAAGGCTAGGGTCAGACTGAGGCAGTGCGAACGCGCGTTCTGGCGCACTTAATCACGGCCGTGCTAGCAGCAGATGCCGGGCAATGACGGCCAATATACGATGTACGGTCGCACAAAAGTCCGGCTGCGCAACGCAAGTGGAAAATGAACGCATTTTTTCGAGAACGTTAAACCACTAGTACTGACGTACAGAGTGCGCTGCGTCCGCTAGCGGCGTGTGTGCGTGAATTGGAGACATCAGACGCTGCTAATGTCCGGCTAACATAACGTCCAGATGCAAGAAGTGTTTTATTGATGATCCGTACAAAATCACGGATGAAACTGCGCATAGTATGACCGCTATTGCGTATTCCGTGAAAAAATACGTCCATTCTTCGAACGCACATTTTCACGGACAACGTGAAAAATGCGTTAGTCTGACCCTAGCCTAATGCAGCATAAGAATCCACACACTGCTGGGAAGCGCCTCTCTGCCGTATAATTAATGCAGCATATGAATCCACACACTGCTGGGAAGCGCCTCTCTGCAGTATAATTAATGCAGCATATGAATCCACACACTGCTGGGAAGCGCCTTTCTGCAGTATAATTAATGCAGCATATGAATCCACACACTGCTGGGAAGCGCCTCTCTGCGGTATAATTAATGCAGCATATGAATCCACACACTGCTGGGAAGCGCCTCTCTGCCGTATAATTAATGCAGCATATGAATCCACACACTGCTGGGAAGCGCCTCTCTGCAGTATAATTAATGCAGCATATGAATCCACACACTGCTGGGAAGCGCCTCTCTGCGGTATAATTAATGCAGCATATGAATCCACACACTGCTGGGAAGCGCCTCTCTGCCGTATAATTAATGCAGCATATGAATCCACACACTGCTGGGAAGCGCCTCTCTGCAGTATAATTAATGCAGCATATGAATCCACACACTGCTGGGAAGCGCCTCTCTGCGGTATAATTAATGCAGCATATGAATCCACACACTGCTGGAAGCACCTCTCTGAGGTAGAATTAATGCAGCATATGAATCCACACACTGCTGGGAAGCACCTCTCTGAGGTATAATTAATGCAGCATATGAATCCACACACTGCTGGGAAGCACCTCTCTGAGGTATAATTAATGCAGCATATGAATCCACACACTGCTGGGAAGCGTCTCTCTGCGGTATAATTAATGCAGCATATGAATCCACACATTGCTGGGAAGCGCCTCTCTGCGGTATAATTAATGCAGCATATGAATCCACACACTGCTGGGAAGCGCCTCTCTGCAGTATAATTAATGCAGCATATGAATCCACACACTGCTGGGAAGCGCCTCTCTGCAGTATAATTAATGCAGCATATGAATCCACACACTGCTGGGAAGCACCTCTCTGCAGTATAATTAATGCAGCATATGAATCCCCACACTGCTGGGAAGCGTCTCTCTGCGGTTATATTAATGCAGCATATGAATCCACACATTGCTGGGAAGCGCCTCTCTGCGGTATAATTAATGCAGCATATGAATCCACACACTGCTGGGAGGCGCCTCTCTGCAGTATAATTAATGCAGCATATGAATCCACACACTGCTGGGAAGCGCCTCTCTGCAGTATAATTAATGCAGCATATGAATCTACACACTGCTGGGAAGCGCCTCTCTGCGGTATAATTAATACAGCATATGAATCCGCACACTGCTGGGAAGCGCCTCTCTGCCGTATAATAATTGCAGCTATGAATCCACACACTGCTGGGAAGCGCCTCTCTGCGGGATAATTAATGCAGCATATGAATCCACACACTGCTGGGAAGCACCCTTCTGCATATAATTAAGTAGCATATGAATCCACACACTGCGGGAAGCACCTCTCTGCGGTATAATTAATGCAGCATATTGTTGTTGGAAATTTTATTATGTGGACATTATATTCTAGGATGTGCGTAGTAATTTTGTCATCTGTCTCCCTGTGTTGGATTTGAATGTGTGGTTTCAAATCCAAGCCAGCGGTGTACATTATACTGTAGGATAAGGTGTGTACAGGGGGCCGGTCCATCATTCTAGTCCACACCTCTGTCCTTTTGATATGTAAATGTATTTACTGTACAAACAGGTTTTCTGTTTTGTCCAATCAGTGGCCACTGGGCGTTGTCCTATTGTGTAATAAAATAATCTGACCAGAGGCCAGGAGGGCGCTCTGAGACTGGAGGTTTTCACTTGAGACTTGGACTTGGTCAGATGAACTCCAGGTAGAAACAACGTGATGGTGTTTGTGTCTTTTCTGCGCGCGTGCAGGTACGTATATCAGGGATGGCAGAGCTGCTTGTAAGTGCAGCGGATCAAACTACACTAGGGAATTGATAGTAGATTAATTTCCAAAACAGATGGCGAGTCAGCTAAACAAGGAATCAACAGATTTTTCCTCTGCACAGAAGAAAAAAGGAGAGAAAGTAAGGTGTAATTTTGTCTTTTGCGTTGAGGAAATGTCTGCTTGATAAAAGAACGAGAAGTAATTTTCTGGTAGTTTTTGGTGAGAATCTGAGCTGATTGAGACAGAGACTGTGTGGTGACCAGTACAGGATATCGTTTTGTTGTAACTTCTATTTGTGTAACTTTTATGTTTGTAAGAGGTGATTTTGGTTTGTAAAGGCAGAATTTTGTTTTAATGGTTGTACAGGAGAAACGGCATTTAGAGGATTTTTTATACTGTTAGCCTTTAAATCAGAGGAGGTTTTTACTCTGGTTTCGGGGGTGGGGCACAGGGAATAGAGAAACTGTTTTGTTTAATTTGGTTTCTCTATTGCTGGATTTTGGAGACACCATTTTGATTTCCTTTGTGTGAAAAAACCCATGCGGCCTGGCAGCCATCTTTGATTTCCTTTGTGTGAAAAAACCATGCGGCTGGCAGCCATCTTCCTTTGTGTGAAAGAATGTGCTTTGGCAGCCATCTTGGTTAGTTTGGTGCTGCAGGTTTTTTAACAAGGAATTCAGTTTTAGATGGAGCTGATTCACTTTTAGTTTTGGTGTCTATGGAAAGCGATTAGTTTGTTTTTCCCTCAAATGTTAGTTTTTGTCCTGAAGTTATTTGTGTCTCTTTTGTAACTTTTCTATGTACGGCTTGATTTCGTTGTAAGTTTTGTGCTGGATATCGGTTGAGTGTTCGGTTATGTTATAGCCCAGTGACCAGCCTGATAGGGGAATCATTGTGTGATGGTTAATGATTCTGCTTAATGTTTTGTATATCTGTGGCTGTTACACTGAATTGTAGAATTGTTTGGTAATAGTTAATTACAGGTACTACAGTGTAGGAGGGTGGTGCTTTGTAGTTCTATGCCAAAAGTATTGGGACAACTCATAGAAATTGATAGCAGTCTTCTTTTTGTAGTAAGCATTGTAGTGTTTGTATTCCTGTACAATGGAAAGCATTTTTAAGGAAGTGGCTAAGATAGAACACACGGCGGCCATTGTTCAAGCTATGCAGGGATCTATTGACCCTTGGTGGGAGGCCAAGAACTGTGTCGCAAACCTGATAGGTAACGGAAAGTTCCGCAAACGGAAAGGAAAGTATGCTCTGATTTTTGCTGCTGGTTGGATAGCTGATAAATTTCAGGAGTCTTGTAGGCTGAAGCTGAGTTTGGAAGGAGAGATGGAAGATTTAAAAGTAGAAATGGATAAATTGAGAGCTCTTGTTGTCCAGCAGGCAGCTGAAGCCTAGCACTGAGTATGAATGTACTGTGAGGTCTAATACTGAGCTGTGCAAGGAGAATGAATGTTTGTCTGAAAGCTCGACGCATGCACAGGAGGCTGTAAGGGAATTGTCTGGTCCCTGCAGCAGGACAGAAGCTGAACATTGTGCGGTAAGTATGGAGAAGTCTGAGGACTTTGGGTCAGATACTGAAACCGACTCAGGGATGGAGATGGACAATTTGTCTGACCCTGGAGTTGGGAATGTTGGTGCAATGGTGGAGGATACTTCTGTGGTAAAGGTATTCCATTCAGATAGTGGTGTGGGATCTAGTCATGCTAGGATGGCTAGTGTTGGGCAGCAAGGCCGATCACCATGTGCCCAGAGAAGGTTTCGTGCAGGGAGACAAGCGATTCGTTGCTTTGCATGCGGCGGATTTTCACATATTGCCAGGCATTGTGTGGTAACTAATGGCAACAGACACAGAGATTCTAAGTATCCCAGAACCACAGCTAGAAGTAAAGCGGTTTATTCAGCAAGGTGGGTAATGGTCCCAGACATGGATCTTTGCAAAGGCATAGAAGCCAGGGACAGCCAAGGTCATGGATCCAGGAAACAGATTTAAAATCCCAATATGAACGGCTGAAATGTGAAAATGTGAAGCTTAGAGAGGAAAGAGATCGTTTCTGGGAATTCAGCAGAGTTCCTAATTTTGGGTTCCAGAAAAGGGGAAATGAAGAAATGTTATTGAGGTCTTTCTAAACAAATTTTACGGTTTGTATTTTTGCAAAAAAAAAAAAAAAGGAAAAAAACTGACTTTAAACTTAATTCAAATGTGACTTTTTCATTTCGCAGGAAACCTGTTTGGGGACCTTATTGTAATGTTAAAAGGTGGCCGGGACTGGACTGTTTCAGGCATTGATGTGTTAATTCAGTCCTATACAATTGCTAAGGGTTTTTGTTTTGTTCTTGGTGTTTGCATTGAGGTTTGGTTTTAAGTTAAAAGTTACTTTTTACTGAATCTCAATGTATATAGCAAGACGTCCTGTAACTGAAGTTTGGTAGAGAGTGTACTTCAGTTGTGTTTTTTCATGTTAATGTTTTGAGTTTTAGAACTTTGCTGCGTTTTGCATAGTATCGCATTACGGTTGGTTTTGCGGTAGAAAAAGAAAGGATTTGGTTTTAAAACTTTCTTTTTATATTTACTACGTCAAAGCGGATTGTGCAAGCGAGAATAACACGCTTTTATTGGTTTAGAGTTGCTTTGCGCAGCAAGTAGGTCATTTCGGTTTTAAGTTCAGACTGTTAGTTTTTTTGAGAAGTTTTTTCATTTGGTGACAGTGATTCATGTGTTGTAATGAGACATCGTACAGCTAGGAAATAGACAGCAGAAGGCTATCCCCATTTAACAAATGTATACTGAGAGAAGCCACATTGTTCTGTAGAGAAAGGATAGTCATTGTGCTGTGCGGTTTAGTCTGGCGACGCAGTGTACGGGCGAACAGCGTATACGCTTGTGTAGGCATACACTGTGAGGGGTAGAGACATAATTCGGGAAGGGGTAATCTGTGGTTGTTGACTAATCGTTTGGGGCATAGTTCTGTACCCAACCTGTTGGGACAACAAGCCATAGTTACACGTCGCCTCGGTTAGGGTCTCTAGTTGGGAGACTATAGTGGATATAGTCTGACAATTCACCGTAAAAGAACGACACCAGACGGTGCTCTCCTAAATTGGTGCAGGGTTTCCCTGGACGCAGGGGTAAGACGATAAGCCGATTCGAATCGCCATGGGCAATGTGCCGTCCATGCAAGGGAAGGAAAGCGAGGCTTCCCACAGTCAGACGGCTGCGCAGCACACGAAAATCCTAGGTTTGGGCGAAGGGCATGAAACCCCATTTAAAGAATGGCATAGATGGTCCAAGGGTACCGCTTGGGGTATCCCTCTGGAGGGGACATTTGACGCCTGGAGATGGGAGAAATTCATAACTGAGTTTAAACCCAGACTCTGGACGGCAAAGACCTTAGGTGTAGCTCAGATGTAGCTTCAGAAGTCTTTTAAGGTAAACTGACAGGGTATACAGAAGGCGGTTTCAATCCGGAAGAACCGCATTATGTACACCTGGCCAGAGGGGATAGCCGCGATTGGTAATCCAATGATGGAAGCAGAAGAGGCTCTTTCTGGGCTAACTCTGCTAAGGCAGGCTGGATCCACTAACACTGGATCTGTTGTAGTTTCCTCTGATGTTTCTGTTGTCACCAATGTAACTAACTCTGCTCTCTCCAGTTTTTTGTGTTTTTACATTCCAAGGTTAACACCTAACATGGACACGTCTTCATCAGGGTCGGTGACTAGTCCCTCGGAATACAGTTGCAAGCTGAAGATCGTGTTAGATTAGTGGGCCCCAATCGATCCAGGGGTGGTATGTGGATGACTTGGTACTTTGATGTCCCACACGGGAGGTTTGTTATCGGCATACTGTATCATTTCTTAACCATCTGGTGCCCACAGGTAATAAGGCTAACAAGGAGAAAGTACAGTTTTGCAAGGAAAAGGTTATCTTTTTAGGACATTGTATCTCTCAGGGTACCCGACATTAATCACCCAGAGAGTAAAGACATTAAGTGGCTCTAACACCCACTAAACTGACTCTAAGACGATGCACCATTTTTGAACACAGCGTCTCTTCTTCCTGTTATGAAGGAGGAAGAGAAGGGGGAGATAATGGTGTGAAAAAAGTAAATTTTCCAACTTTTACTAACCATTCTAACCTCTCAATTTCCAACCTAGTAGGGAAACACTTTGAGGACCATCATGATTGCTTTTCCTTGATGAGCTCCAAAAAGTCCACCAGGTCCGGGAGTCTCTCCCAGACCCAAACTCAATAACCAGTGTTCATTCTAGTCAACCAGGTGATTGGATCATGCTAAAGAAACATCCGAGGACGGGACTAGAGGCGAGATATCGTGGGCCATTCCAGGTGCTGCAGACGACGCCAACCTCCCTGAAGTTCGAGGGACAAGACAACTGGATCCACGCCGGTCACTGCAAGAAGTTTCTCAACTACGTCAAAGAGTGAAGAGTATCATTTTCTTTATTTGTTTAGTTTAGTTTTAGCGAGGGAAATGTACCTAAGACTAGCAAGGGCCACAAGGAGACATTTGTAATAGTAACTCTGGCTCCTGTCGTTCGCTTGTTTAAATTCTTGTGCGGTGTTGTAGTGAGGGAGATCACCAAGAAACAACGACAGTAGAGCGTCCAAAGGGGGGATTTACAAGGGTCAGGTCCATACTGATGGGAGCAGGGCAGAAGAGGGTTGGAATATTTTTTTAAAGCTTTGGGAAGCTTCGGGGGATTTCTTGTTTTCCATTGGATCCTGGCTAAAGGTAATGGGAGTATAAATACTTATGGTGTTTCTGTCTCTATTCCTTCTATATGCCGGAGTGAGATGTTCCTGATGTCTAATCGAGCGAGTTACCGAAGCCCGAACAGATGAGATGCCCAGAGGACCAACCCATGGACCGGATACAGAGGATTTCAGACCGACCGAGTTAGCAGAGCCTGAACAGATGAGATGCCCAGAGGACCAACCCATGGACCGGATACAGAGGATTTCAGACCGACCAACAATCGACGCAACCCACCACCTCATGTCCTCCCTCTGAGTCACCTCCCCTAAAGCAGATTCTACGTGTCAAGATCTACGTGTCAAGATCCACGTGTCAAGATTTGTTTTAGACTTGCTTTATGATCCACGTGTCAAGATTTGTTTTTAAGATTTGCAAAAATCGGCGTGTCAAGATTTGTTTTAAGACTTGCGTTAAGATTCGGCGTGTCAAGATGGACTGTCTGTTGTTTTCTATCATGTGTTTGGTTTTTTACATTCAGAACTTTACAAGAGGAACTGTTTCTTTCCAAGGAAGATCGAGATTCATCGAGGGACACTGGGGAGCAAATGACAAAGAGGAGGGACTGTTGTGGAAATTTTATTATGTGGACATTATATTCTAGGATGTGCGTAGTAATTTTGTCATCTGTCTCCCTGTGTTGGATTTGAATGTGTGGTTTCAAATCCAAGCCAGCGGTGTACATTATACTGTAGGGATAAGGTGTGTACAGGGGCCGGTCCATCATTCTAGTCCACACCTCTGTCCTTTTGATATGTAAATGTATTTACTGTACAAACAGGTTTTCTGTTTGTCCAATCAGTGGCCACTGGGCGTTGTCCTATTGTGTAATAAAATAATCTGACCAGAGGCCAGGAGGGCGCTCTTGAGACTGGAGGTTTTCTCACTTGAGGACTTGGACTTGGTCAGATGAACTCCAGGTAGAAACAACGTGATGGTGTTTGTGTCTCTTTTCTGCGCGCGTGCAGGTACGTATATCAGGGATGGCAGAGCTGCTTGTAAGTGCAGCGGATCAAACTACACTAGGGAATTGATAGTAGATTAATTTCCAAAAAACAATATGAAGCCACACACTGCTGGGAAGCACCTCTCTGCGCAGTATAATTAATGCAGCATATGGTGAATCCACACACTGCTGGGAAGCGCCTTCTGCAGTTAAATTAATGCAGCATATGAATCCACACACTGCTGGGAAGCACCTCTCTGAGTATAATTAATGCACATGAATCCACACACTGTGGGAAGCGCATCTCTGCGGTATATTAATGCAGCATATGAATCCACACACTGCTGGGAAGCGCCTCTCTGCGGTATAATTAATGCAGCATATGAATACACACATGCTGGGAAGCGCCTCTCTGCCGTATAATTAATGCAGCATATGAATCCACACACTGCTGGGAAGCGTCTCTCTGCGTGTATAATTAATGCAGCATATGAATCCACACACTGCTGGGAAGCGCCTCTCTGCGGTATAATTAATGCAGCATATGAATCCACACCACTGCTGGGAAGCGCCTCTCTCTGCCGTTAATTAATTGCAGCATATGAATCCACACACTGCTGGGAAGCGTCTCTCTGCGGTATAATTAATGCAGCATATGAATCCACACATTGCTGGAAGCGCCTCTCTGCGGTATAATTAATGCAGCATATGAATCCACACACTGCTGGGAAGCGCCTCTCTGCGGTATAATTAATGCAGCATATGAATCCACACACTGCTGGGAAGCGCCTCTCTGCCGTATAATTAATGCAGCATATGAATCCACACACTGCTGGGAAGCGTCTCTCTGCGGTATAATTAATGCAGCATATGAATCCACACACTGCTGGGAAGCGTCTCTCTGCAGTATAATTAATGCAGCATATGAATCCACACACTGCTGGAAGCGCCTCTCTGCAGTATAATTAATGCAGCATATGAATCCACACACTGCTGGGAAGCGCCTTTCTGCAGTATAATTAATGCAGCATATGAATCCACACACTGCTGGGAAGCGCCTCTCTGCGGTATAATTAATGCAGCATATGAATCCACACACTGCTGGGAAGCGCCTCTCTGCCGTATAATTAATGCAAGCATATGAATCCACACACTGCTGGGAAGCGCCTCTCTGCAGTATAATTAATGCAGCATATGAATCCACACACTGCTGGGAAGCGCCTCTCTGCGGTATAATTAATGCAGCATATGAATCCACACACTGCTGGGAAGCGCCTCTCTGCCGTATAATTAATGCAGCATATGAATCCACACACTGCTGGGAAGCGCCTCTCTGCAGTATAATTAATGCAGCATATGAATCCACACACTGCTGGGAAGCGCCTCTCTGCGGTATAATTAATGCAGCATATGAATCCACACACTGCTGGGAAGCACCTCTCTGAGGTAGAATTAATGCAGCATATGAATCCACACACTGCTGGGAAGCACCTCTCTGAGGTATAATTAATGCAGCATATGAATCCACACACTGCTGGGAAGCACCTCTCTGAGGTATAATTAATGCAGCATATGAATCCACACACTGCTGGGAAGCGTCTCTCTGCGGTATAATTAATGCAGCATATGAATCCACACATTGCTGGAAGCGCCTCTCTGCGGTATAATAATGCAGCATATGAATCCACACACTGCTGGAAGCGCCTCTCTGCAGTATAATTAATGCAGCATATGAATCCACACACTGCTGGGAAGCGCCTCTCTGCAGTATAATTAATGCAGCATATGAATCCACACACTGCTGGGAAGCACCTCTCTGCAGATATAATTAATGCAGCATATGAATCCCCACACTGCTGGGAAGCGTCTCTCTGCGGTTATATTAATGCAGCATATGAATCCACACATTGCTGGGAAGCGCCTCTCTGCGGTATAATTAATGCAGCATATGAATCCACACACTGCTGGGAGGCGCCTCTCTGCAGTATAATTAATGCAGCATATGAATCCACACACTGCTGGGAAGCGCCTCTCTGCAGTATAATTAATGCAGCATATGAATCTACACACTGCTGGGAAGCGCCTCTCTGCGGTATAATTAATGCAGCATAATAATCCACACACTGCTGGGAAGCGCCTCTCTGCGGTATAATTAATGCAACATATGAATCCACACACTGCTGGGAAGCACCTCTCTGCGGTATAATTAATGCAGCATATGAATCCACACACTGCTGGGAAGCACCTCTCTGCGGTATAATTAATGCAACATATGAATCCACACACTGCTGGGAAGCGCCTCTCTGCGTATAATTAATGCAGCATATGAATCCACACACTGCTGGGAAGCACCTCTCTGCGGTATAATTAATGCAACATATGAATCCACACACTGCTGGGAAGCGCCTCTCTGCAGTATAATTAATGCAGCATATGAATCCACACACTGCTGGGAAGCACCTCTCTGCAGTATAATTAATGCAGCATATGAATCCACACACTGCTGGGAAGCACCTCTCTGCGGTATAATTAATGCAACATATGAATCCACACACTGCTGGGAAGCGCCTCTCTGCAGTATAATTAATGCAGCATATGAATCCACACACTGCTGGGAAGCACCTCTCTGCGGTATAATTAATGCAGCATATGAATCCACACACTGCTGGGAAGCGTCTCTCTGCGGTATAATTAATGCAGCATATGAATCCACACACTGCTGGGAAGCGTCTCTCTGCGGTATAATTAATGCAGCATATGAATCCACACATTGCTGGGAAGCGCCTCTCTGCGGTATAATTAATGCAGTATATGAATCCTCACACTGCTGGGAAGCGCCTCTCTGCAGTATAATTAATGCAGTATATGAATCCTCACACTGCTGGGAAGCACCTCTCTGCAGTATAATTAATGCAGCATATGAATCCACACACTGCTGGGAAGCACCTCTCTGCGGTATAATTAATGCAGTATATGAATCCTCACACTGCTGGGAAGCACCTCTCTGCAGTATAATTAATGCAGTATATGAATCCACACACTGCTGGGAAGCACCTCTCTGCGGTATAATTAATGCAGTATATGAATCCACACACTGCTGGGAAGCGCCTCTCTGCAGTATAATTAATGCACCATATGAATCCACACATTGCTGGGAAGCGCCTCTCTGCAGTATAATTAATGCAGCATATGAATCCACACACTGCTGGGAAGCACCTCTCTGCAGTATAATTAATGCAGCATATGAATCCACACACTGCTGGGAAGCACCTCTCTGCAGTATAATTAATGCAGCATATGAATCCACACACTGCTGGGAAGCGCCTCTCTGCAGTATAATTAATGCAGCATATGAATCCACACACTGCGGGGAAGCGCCTCTCTGCAGTATAATTAATGCACCATATGAATCCACACATTGCTGGGAAGCGCCTCTCTGCAGTATAATTAATGCAGCATATGAATCCACACACTGCTGGGAAGCACCTCTCTGCAGTATAATTAATGCAGCATATGAATCCACACACTGCTGGGAAGCGCCTCTCTGCAGTATAATTAATGCAGCATATGAATCCACACACTGCGGGGAAGCGCCTCTCTGCAGTATAATTAATGCAGCATATGAATCCACACACTGCTGGGAAGTGCCTCTCTGCCGTATAATTAATGCAGCATATGAATCCACACACTGCTGGGAAGCGCCCTCTGCCGTATAATTAATGCAGCATATGAATCCACACTCTGCTGGGGAAGCGCCTCTCTGCGGTATAATTAATGCAGCATATGAATCCACACACTGCTGGAAGCGCCTCTCTGCGGTATAATTAATGCAGCATATGAATCCACACACTGCTGGGAAGCGCCTCTCTGCGGTATAATTAATGCAGCATATGAATCCACACACTGCTGGGAAGCGCCTCTCTGCAGTATAATTAATGCAGCATATGAATCCACACACTGCTGGGAAGCGCCTCTCTGCGGTATAATTAATGCAGCATATGAATCCACACACTGCTGGGAAGCGCTCTCTGCAGTATAATTAATGCAGCATATGAATCCACACACTGCTGGGAAGCACCTCTCTGCGGTATAATTAATGCAGCATATGAAACCACACACTGCGGGGAAGCGCCTCTCTGCGGTATAATTAATGCAGCATATGAAACCACACACTGCTGGGAAGCGCCTCTCTGAAGTATAATTAATGCAGCATATGAATCCACACACTGCTGGGAAGCGCCTCTCTGCAGTATAATTAATGCAGCATATGAATCCACACACTGCTGGGAAGCGCCTCTCTGAAGTATAATTAATGCAGCATATGAATCCACACACTGCTGGGAAGCGCCTCTCTGCAGTATAATTAATGCAGCATATGAATCCACACACTGCTGGGAAGCGCCTCTCTGCAGTATAATTAATGCAGCATATGAATCCACACACTGCTGGGAAGCGCCTCTCTGCAGTATAATTAATGTAGCATATGAATCCACACACTGCGGGAAGCACTCTCTGCAGTATAATTAATGTAGCATATGAATCCACACACCGGAAGCACCTCTCTGCGTGTATAATTAATGCAGCATATGAATCCACACACTGCTGGGAAGCACCTCTCTGCAGTATAATTAATGCAGCATATGAATCCACACACTGCTGGGAAGCGCCTCTCTGCAGTAAATTAATGCAGCATATGAATCCACACACTGCGGGGAAGCGCCTCTCTGCGGTATAATTAATGCAGCATATGAATCCACACACTGCTGGGAAGCACCTCTCTGCGGTATAATTAATGCAGTATATGAATCCACACACTGCTGGGAAGCACCTCTCTGCGGTATAATTAATGCAGCATATGAATCCACACACTGCTGGGAAGCGCCTCTCTGCGGTATAATTAATGCAGTATATGAATCCACACACTGCTGGGAAGCGCCTCTCTGCAGTATAATTAATGCAGCATATGAATCCACACACTGCTGGGAAGCGCCTCTCTGCGTATAATTAATGCACCATATGAATCCACACACTGCTGGGAAGCGCCTCTCTGCGGTATAATTAATGCAGTATATGAATCCACACACTGCTGGAAGCGCCTCTCTGCAGTATAATTAATGCATCATATGAATCCACACACTGCTGGGAAGCACCTCTCTGCGGTATAATTAATGCAGCATATGAATCCACACACTGCTGGGAAGCACCTCTCTGCAGTATAATTAATGCAGCATATGAATCCACACACTGCTGGGAAGCGCCTCTCTGCGGTATAATTAATGCAGCATATGAATCCACACACTGCTGGGAAGCGCCTCTCTGCAGTATAATTAATGCAGTATATGAATCCACACACTGCAGGGAAGCGCCTCTCTGCGGTATAATTAATGCAGTATATGAATCCACACACTGCTGGGAAGCGCCTCTCTGCGGTATAATTAATGCAGCATATGAATCCACACACTGCTGGGAAGCGCCTCTCTGCAGTATAATTAATGCAGCATATGAATCCACACACTGCTGGGAAGCACCTCTCTGCGGTATAATTAATGCAGCATATGAATCCACACACTGCAGGGAAGCGCCTCTCTGCGGTATAATTAATGCAGTATATGAATCCACACACTGCGGGGAAGCACCTCTCTGCGGTATAATTAATGCAGTATATGAATCCACACACTGCGGGGAAGCACCTCTCTGCGGTATAATTAATGCAGCATATAAATCCACACACTGCTGGGAAGCGCCTCTCTGCAGTATAATTAATGCAGCATATGAATCCACACACTGCTGGGAAGCGCCTCTCTGCAGTATAATTAATGCAGTATATGAATCCACACACTGCTGGGAAGCGCCTCTCTGCAGTATAATTAATGCAGTATATGAATCCACACACTGCGGGGAAGCACCTCTCTGCGGTATAATTAATGCAGTATATGAATCCACACACTGCGGGGAAGCGCCTCTCTGCGGTATAATTAATGCAGTATATGAATCCACACACTGCTGGGAAGCACCTCTCTGCAGTATAATTAATGCAGCATATGAATCCACACACTGCGGGGAAGCGCCTCTCTGCAGTATAATTAATGCAGCATATGAATCCACACACTGCTGGGAAGCGCCTCTCTGCGGTATAATTAATGCAGCATATGAATCCACACATTGCTGGGAAGCGCCTCTCTGCAGTATAATTAATGCAACATATGAATCCACACACTGCTGGGAAGCGCCTCTCTGCGGTATAATTACTGCAGCATATGAATCCACACACTGCGGGGAAGCGCCTCTCTGCGGTATAATTAATGCAGCTTATGAATCCGCACACTGCTGGGAAGCGCCTCTCTGCAGTATAATTACTGCAGCATATGAATCCACACACTGCGGGGAAGCGCCTCTCTGCGGTATAATTAATGCAGCTTATGAATTCTACAATAAAAGAGAAGTGAAGTGCACTGTAACATTCAGTACCATAGTTGGCTACAATAGCTGTCCAAGGTCCTGATAATCCTGATAGGTTCAGCACTAGTAGGAGCTACATTGTAGCTGTCCATTCCATAGTGCTGAACTGTATCAGGACCTTGGACAGCTATTGTAGCTAACCATGGTACTGAATGTAACCTTGATGTTTTTTTTTCACATTGATACCTAGGGTGGAAAAAAGCCTTGTTTCGTTAAAAAAAAGTTAAGAAACCTAAACTTTAACCCAAAAATTTCAAACAAATGCCTAAAAAAATCCAAAAAAAACAAATAAACAAAATGGCTTACTGCTGCAAGTGAAAAAATAAACAGTTTAAGGAATCTTTAATATAAACGCGATATTTTTTTCTCGCGGAAGCCTATGGGGGAAAAGCCTCGTTACTTTACAATAAGTTAGGAAACCTAAACTTTCACCCAAAAAAATAGAATAAAAAATAAGTAAGGAGACTTTCATTTTATTGGTAGTAATCGGTTTCCCATTCTGAAATAACCAATAAAAACCAAAACGAAATACAAATCAATACAATCCTACATATTTATTTTAAGGGTTAATCTGTATATTTGTGTTTTGTTTTTAATAACTTGCATGTGTGTTTAAAGAACGTGCAGTTTATTAAAGTTTAACAGGCAGTATATAAGGGGTTAAATCATTGTGGCGCAATACCTCCCCCCCACACCTGCTGTCCTCTCCTAGGTAGTATTATTACATGCAGTATATAAGGGGTTAAGTCATCGTGGTGCAGTATCCCCCCCGCCCGTCCTCTCCCAGGTAGTATTATTACATGTAGTATATAAGGGGTTAAGTCATTGGGGCAGTATTCTCTGTCCGTTCCCATGTAGTAGTATTATTACATACAGATTATAAGGGGTTAAATCATTGCGGCGCAGTATCCCCCCCGCCTTTCCCCAGGTAGTATTCTTACAGGCAGTATGTAAGGGGTTAAGTCATCGTAGTGCAGTATCCCCCCCACCTTTCCCCAGGTAGTATTCTTACAGGCAGTATATAAGGGGTTAAGTCATCGTGGCACAGTATCCCCCCCGCCTTTCCCCAGGTAGTATTCTTACAGGCAGTATATAAGGGGTTAAGTCATCGTGGCACAGTATCCCCCCGCCTTTCCCCAGGTAGTATTCTTACAGCAGTATATAAGGGGTTAAGTCATCGTGGCGCAGTATCCCCCCGCCTTTCCCCAGGTAGTATTCTTACAGGCAGTATATAAGGGGTTAAGTCATCGTGGTGCAGTATCCCCCCCACCTTTCCCCAGGTAGTATTCTTACAGGCAGTATGTAAGGGGTTAAGTCATCGTGGTGCAGTATCCCCCCCCTGCCTTTCCCCAGGTAGTATTCTTACAGGCAGTATATAAGGGGTTAAGTCATCGTGGCGCAGTATCCCCCCCCTGCCTTTCCCCAGGTAGTATTCTTACAGGCAGTATATAAGGGGTTAAGTCATCGTGGCACAGTATCCCCCCCCTGCCTTTCCCCAGGTAGTATTCTTACAGGCAGTATATAAGGGGTTAAGTCATCGTGGCGCATCCCTTTGATCCCGGCGCAGCAGGTGCTCTGCAGACAAAGCCCCTTTCAGACAGACACAGGGAGCCGTTGTTTGGCAGAGAATGTGAGGAATGTGTAATTGGGGACCCCCGTCATTACAGGGGGCCGTGCGGTAATCACGCTGAGGGGGGGCTCCCCAAATCCCAGCCTCCACTTTGATCCTGAAACGGAGAATGATGGATGAGTCCGATTCATCTGAGACATAATTACACCAAGAGTATAGCACCAACAATTTCCTGGCGCAGTACACAAAGACAGGTCCATCCCGATGTGTCGTGCAGAGGAATTTCTCCTGTCAATCAGGAGGCGACTGCAGCGCATTATAAAAAACAGAGCATGAAACAAGACAGCCAGGTGCAGCGCTCTGCATCGCAACCAAGGCACAGAGCTCTGCATCACAGCCAGGTACCCAGTGCACTCTGTATCACTGTCAGGGGCACAGTGCTCTGCATCACTGCCAGGCACCCAGTGCACTCTGTATCACTGCCAGCGGCGCAGGGCTCTGTATCAATGCCAGGGGCGCAGCGCTCTGCATCACTGCCAGGCACCCAGTGCACTCTGCATCACTGCCAGTCACCCAGTGGTGGTTTTTGACGTTGTGCGATAACCACTTTGGCGACTCCATTTTTCACAAATTACGGGGAACATTCGCTAAATAGGGAATTCACTATATTTTTGGTGAAATAAATTCCCCGAAATGAGACGAAAAGCAAAGGATCTAAAGATGGAAAGACCCTTTAGAATCTAACTTCCATAATAACCCCTAAAATGCCATAAACCCAGGGAAATACAATAAAAATAATAAACAGTATGACATGTAGCTACCTATTAACCCCTAAAATGCCATTAATCAGGGGAAAACATGAAATGAGTACACTGTAAGGCATGTAGCCTGCCCATTAACCCCTTAAAAGCCATTAATCAGGGGAAAACATGAAATGAGTACACTGTAAGGCATGTAGCCTGCCCATTAACCCCTTAAATGCCATTAATCAGGGGAAAACATGAAATGAGTACACTGTAAGGCATGTAGCCTGCCCATTAACCCCTTAAATGCCATTAATCAGGGGGAAAACATGAAATGAGTACACTGTAAGGCATGTAGCCTGCCCATTAACACTTTAAAAGCCATTAATCAGGGGAAAACATGAAATGAGTACACTGTAAGGCATGTAGCCTGCCCATTAACCCCTTAAATGCCATTAATCAGGGGGAAAATATGAAATGATTACACTGTGAGGCATGTAGTCTGCCCATTAACCCCTTAAATGCTATTAATCAGGGGGAAAACATGAAATGAGTACATTGTAAGGCATGTAGCCTGCCCATTAACCCCTTAAAAGCCATTAATCAGGGGAAAACATGAAATGAGTACACTGTAAGGCATGTAGCCTGCCCATTAACCCCTTAAATGCCATTAATCAGGCTAAAATATGAAATGAGTACACTGTGAGGCATGTACCTGCCCATTACCCCTTAAATGTCATTAATCAGGGGGAAAACATGAAATGAGTACACTGTAAGGCATGTAGCCTGCCCGTTAACCCCTTAAAAGCCATTAATCAGGGGGAAAACATGAAAGGAGTACACTGTAAGGCATGTAGCCTGCCCATTAACCCCTTAAATGCCATTAATCAGGCTAAAATATGAAATGATTACACTGTGAGGCATGTAGTCTGCCCATTAACCCCTTAAATGCCATTAATCAGGGGGAAAACATGAAATGAGTACATTGTAAGGCATGTAGCCTGCCCATTAACCCCTTAAAAGCCATTAATCAGGGGAAAACATGAAATGAGTACACTGTAAGGCATGTAGCCTGCCCATTAACCCCTTAAATGCCATTAATCAGGCTAAAATATGAAATGAGTACACTGTGAGGCATGTACCCTGCCCATTAACCCCTTAAATGTCATTAATCAGGGGGAAAACATGAAATGAGTACACTGTAAGGCATGTAGCCTGCCCGTTAACCCCTTAAAAGCCATTAATCAGGGGGAAAACATGAAAGGAGTACACTGTAAGGCATGTAGCCTGCCCATTAACCCCTTAAATGCCATTAATCAGGCTAAAATATGAAATTAGTACACTGTGAGGCATGTAGCCTGCCCATTAACCCCTTAAATGTCATTAATCAGGGGGAAAATATGAAATGATTACACTGTGAGGCATGTAGTCTGCCCGTTAACCCCTTAAATGCCATTAATCAAGGGAAATATGAAATGAGTACACTGTGAGGCATGTAGCCTGCCCATTAACCCCTTAAATGCCATTAATCAGGGGAAAATATGAAAGGAGTACACTGTGAGGCATGTAGCCTGCCTATATAATCCAGAGGCATAGCAAGGTCATGAGGTGCCCGGGGGTAAGTCTTACATTAGTGCCCCCCCAGGCAAAAATAAATTATTAATATTAACCCAATAGTAACAGCTGAATTATAATAATATTATTGCGCTCGCAGAGGTAGACGTTTAAACAAGAAAAAAAAAACAGCACGCCGAACCTGCAGAGATTTAAATTCACAACGACCTGCTTACTATATGTGCTTTTACCTACTGACGCATACAAATTACAATGGCGCAATATGGTGTATAGAATTCCCTCGTGTAGTTATATCAACATAAAAATATTGGGTCCTCGGACACAGCTGAGTCCCCAATAACTGGCGTTCCAATTCCACTTCGATCTGGAAAAAATTGTGAAGAAACATATAGAGTAGTATTTTAATGATAAAAAAATCCTTTAAAAATTACAAAAAAACAAACTCACAATATTAAAATCAGATAAGAAAATGTGCATATAGACGTGTGCCGCACTGGCTGCCTCACACCTCCCGCAAATCAACATCTGCAACCGTACATGATCCGCCAACCGCTAATCATGACTTTTTTGGAACCACTTGATCCCGGGGTCTCCCAGCACACCGACCAAATTTTCTTGAGAATCCGAGGATTTGACACATATCATTTTTACTTTTACCTACAGAACCGCAGGACTGATACAGATAATCTTTTACACATCTCTGTCTAATGAGGAATCCCTCCGGGAGCAAAATCTTGCCTCTGGCTAAGGAGGGCGGCCGGCTGCGGCCCCACACCGAAAAAGGAGCGCTCGGGGAGGGGACTCTCTACCTGGGTATGCGTGCGGAGCGCAGGGAACGGGTAACTCATGCGCACGCTGATCACGTGGGCTGATGTATTAGGTTGTGGGGACGATCTTCTACATTGACCCCACGTGTTAACCCTTTGTATTGTATTATTCATAATAAATACAATAATAATCCTAGGAAGCCTTGTTTTTTTTAATTAAATGATACAGGACTCGCTATGATTATTATTGTATTATTCATAATATTAATGCTGTTATTATAAAGCATAAAATAATAATCATAGCGAGCCCTGTATCATTTAATTAAATAAAATAAAGCTTGATATGATTATTATTGTATTTATTATGAATAATACACTATAATAATCAGCAGCATTATAATAATACAATATAATAATCATAGCAGCATTATAATAATACACTATAATAATCAAAGCAGCATTATAATAATACAATAGTCATAGCAGCATTATAATAATACACTATAATAATCAGCAGCATTAGAATAATACAATATAATAATCATAGCAGCATTATAATAATACACTATAATAATCAAAGCAGCATTATAATAATACACTATAATAATCAAAGCAGCATTATAATAATACAATATAATAATCATAGCAGCATTATAATAATACACTATAATAATCAGCATCATTATAAATACAATATAATAATCAAAGCAGCATTATAATACAATAGAATAATCATAGCAGCATTATAATAATACACTATAATAATCAAAACAGCATTATAATACTATATAATAATCATAGCAGAATTGTAATAATACGCTATAATAATCATAGCAGCATTTTAATAATACACTATAATAATCATAGCAGCATTATAATAATACAATATAATAATCAGCAGCATTATAATATACACTATAATAATCATAGTAGCATTATATAATATATAATATAATCGCAGCATAATAATACATTATAATAATCATAGCAGCATTATAATAATACACTATAATAATCATAGCAGCATTATAATACTATATAATAATCAGCAGCATTATAATAATACACTATATAATCAGCAGCATTATAATCATACAATATAATAATCATAACAGCATTATAATAATACACTATAATAATAATAGCAGCATTATAATAATACTATATAATATTCAGCAGCATTATAATAATACACTATAATAATCACAGCAGCATTATAATACTATATAATAATCAGCAGCATTATAATAATACTACTGTATATAATAAATATCAGCAGCATTATAAATACAATATAATAATCAAAGCAGCATTATAATACAATATAATAATCATAGCAGCATTATAATAATACAATATAATAATCAGCAGAATTATAATACACTATAATAATCATAGCAGCATTATAATAC
Source organism: Leptobrachium leishanense (assembly GCA_009667805.1). Lineage (NCBI taxonomy): Eukaryota > Metazoa > Chordata > Amphibia > Anura > Megophryidae > Leptobrachium > Leptobrachium leishanense. The sequence goes on along the minus strand of RXON01001299.1, from coordinate 85,242 downwards.
TATATAATAATCATAGCAGCATTATAATACTATATAATAATCATCAGCATTATAATACTATATAATAATCATAGCAGCATTATAATAATACAATATAATATCAGCAGAATTATAATACTAATAATATCATAGCAGCATTATAATACAAATAATAACCAAGCAGCATTATAATAATACAATATAATAATCATAGCAGCATTATAATATACTATATAATAATCATCAGCATTATAAACCATATAATATCATAGCAGCATATAATAATACATTATAATAATCATAGCAGCATTATAATAATACAATATAATAATCATAGCAGCATTATAATACTATATAATAATCATAGCAGCATTATAATACAATATATAATAACCAGCAGCATTAATATACTACATATAATATATCATAGCAGCATTATAATAATACTATATAATAATCATCAGCAATTATAAACACTATATAATAATCATAGCAGCATTATAATAATACATTATAAATCATAGGCAGCATTATAATAATACAATATAATAATCATAGCAGCATTATCATACTATATAATAATCATAGCAGCTTATAATAATACTATATAATAATCATCAGCATTATAATACTATATATAATCATAGCAGCATTATAATTACAATATATAATCAGAATTATAATAATACTCTATAATAATCATCAGCATTATAATAATACATTATAATAACCATAGCAGCATTATATACATATATAATCAAGCAGCATAAATATAACTTAATAATACATCTAGCAGCATTAATAAATATACATAATATACATAAAGCATTAAATATATGCTATATATAATAATCATAGCAGCATTATAAATAACATAATAATATAATCAAAGAGCACTATAATACAAAAATAATCATAGCAGCATGATATAATAATAAATACCTCATATATAATCATAGCAGCAGCATTATAATAATACTATATAATAAAGCAGCATTATAATAATACAATAATCATAGCAGCATTATAATAATACAATATAATAGTCATAGCAGCATTATAATAATACTATAAATAATCATAGCAGCATTATAATAATACAATATAATAATCAAAGCAGCATTATAATATTATATAATAATCATAGCAGCATTATAATAATACAATAATCAAAGCAGCATTATAATAATTACAAAATAATAATCATAGCAGCATTATAATAATACTATATAATAATCAAAGCAGCATATAATAATACAATAATCATAGCAGCATTATAATAATACAATTATAAATAGTCATAGCAGCATTATAATAATACTATATAATAATCATAGCAGCATTATAATAATACATATAATAATCATAGCAGCATTATATAATACAATATAATAGTCATAGCAGCATTATAATTAACTATATATAATCATAGCAGCATTAATAATACACTATAATAATCATAGCAGCATTATAATAATACAATATAATAGTCATAGCAGCATTATAAAATACTATATAATAATCATAGCAGCATTATAATAATACACTATAATAATCATAGCAGCATTATAATAATACTATATAATAATCATAGCAGCATTATAATAATACAATAGTCATAGCAGCATTATAATAATACTATATAATAATCATAGCAGCATTATAATAATACACTATAATAATCAGCAGCATTATAATAATACTATTAATAATCATAGCAGCATTATAATAATACTATATAATAATAATCATAGCAGCATTATAATAATACTATATAATAATCAAAGCAGCATTATAATAATACTATATATAATCATAGCAGCATTATAATAATACACTATAATAATCAGCAGCATTAGAATATACAATTAATAATAATCATAGCAGCATTATAATATACACTATAATAATCAAAGCAGCATTATAATAATACACTATATAATCAAAGCAGCATTATAATAATACAATATAATAATCATAGCAGCATTATAATAATACACTATAATAATCAGCATCATTATAAATACAATATAATAATCAAAGCAGCATTATAATACAATAGAATAATCATAGCAGCATTATAATAATACACTATAATAATCAAAACAGCATTATAATACTATATAATAATCATAGCAGAATTGTAATAATACGCTATAATAATCATAGCAGCATTTTAATAATACACTATAATAATCATAGCAGCATTATAATAATACAATATAATAATCAGCAGCATTATAATAATACACTATAATAATCATAGTAGCATTATAATAATATATAATAATAATCAGCAGCATTATAATAATACATTATAATAATCATAGCAGCATTATAATAATACACTATAATAATCATAGCAGCATTATAATACTATATAATAATCAGCAGCATTATAATAATACACTATAATAATCAGCAGCATTATAATCATACAATATAATAATCATAACAGCATTATAATAATACACTATAATAATAATAGCAGCATTATAATAATACTATATAATATTCAGCAGCATTATAATAATACACTATAATAATCACAGCAGCATTATAATACTATATAATAATCAGCAGCATTATAATAATACTACTGTATATAATAAATATCAGCAGCATTATAAATACAATATAATAATCAAAGCAGCATTATAATACAATATAATAATCATAGCAGCATTATAAAAATAATACAATATAATAATCAGCAGAATTATAATACACTATAATAATCATAGCAGCAATATAATACTATATAATAATCATAGCAGCATTATAATATACTATATAATAATCATCAGCATTATAATACTATATAATAATCATAGCAGCATTATAATAATACAATATAATAATCAGCAGAATTATAATACTATATAATAATCATAGCAGCATTATAATACAATATAATAACCAAGCAGCATTATAATAATACAATATAATAATCATAGCAGCATTATAATAATACTATATAATAATCATCAGCATTATAAACACTATATAATAATCATAGCAGCATTATAATAATACATTATAATAATCATAGCAGCATTATAATAATACAATATAATAATCATAGCAGCATTATAATAATACAATATAATAATCATAGCAGCATTATAATACTATATAATAATCATAGCAGCATTATAATACAATATAATAACCAAGCAGCATTATAATAATACAATATAATAATCATAGCAGCATTATAATAATACTATATAATAATCATCAGCATTATAAACACTATATAATAATCATAGCAGCATTATAATAATACATTATAATAATCATAGCAGCATTATAATAATACAATATAATAATCATAGCAGCATTATAATACTATATAATAATCATAGCAGCATTATAATAATACTATATAATAATCATCAGCATTATAATACTATATAATAATCATAGCAGCATTATAATAATACAATATAATAATCAGAATTATAATAATACTCTATAATAATCATAGCAGCATTATAATAATACATTATAATAACCATAGCAGCATTATAATACACTATAATAATCAAAGCAGCATTATAATACTATATAATAATCATAGCAGCATTATAATAATACAATATAATAAAGCAGCATTATAATATTATATAATAATCATAGCAGCATTATAATAATACAATATAATAATCAAAGCAGCATTATAATACAAAATAATAATCATAGCAGCATTATAATAATACACTATAATAATCATAGCAGCATTATAATAATACTATATAATAAAGCAGCATTATAATAATACAATAATCATAGCAGCATTATAATAATACAATATAATAGTCATAGCAGCATTATAATAATACTATATAATAATCATAGCAGCATTATAATAATACAATATAATAATCAAAGCAGCATTATAATATTATATAATAATCATAGCAGCATTATAATAATACAATATAATAATCAAAGCAGCATTATAATACAAAATAATAATCATAGCAGCATTATAATAATACACTATAATAATCATAGCAGCATTATAATAATACTATAATAATAAAGCAGCATTATAATAATACAATAATCATAGCAGCATTATAATAATACAATATAATAGTCATAGCAGCATTATAATAATACTATATAATAATCATAGCAGCATTATAATAATACAATATAATAATCAAAGCAGCATTATAATATTATATAATAATCATAGCAGCATTATAATAATACAATAATCAAAGCAGCATTATAATAATACAAAATAATAATCATAGCAGCATTATAATAATACTATATAATAATCAAAGCAGCATTATAATAATACAATAATCATAGCAGCATTATAATAATACAATATAATAGTCATAGCAGCATTATAATAATACTATATAATAATCATAGCAGCATTATAATAATACACTATAATAATCATAGCAGCATTATAATAATACAATATAATAGTCATAGCAGCATTATAATAATACTATATAATAATCATAGCAGCATTATAATAATACACTATAATAATCATAGCAGCATTATAATAATACAATATAATAGTCATAGCAGCATTATAATAATACTATATAATAATCATAGCAGCATTATAATAATACACTATAATAATCATAGCAGCATTATAATAATACTATATAATAATCATAGCAGCATTATAATAATACAATAGTCATAGCAGCATTATAATAATACTATATAATAATCATAGCAGCATTATAATAATACACTATAATAATCAGCAGCATTATAATAATACTATATAATAATCATAGCAGCATTATAATAATACTATATAATAATAATCATAGCAGCATTATAATAATACTATATAATAATCAAAGCAGCATTATAATAATACTATATAATAATCATAGCAGCATTATAATAATACACTATAATAATCAGCAGCATTATAATAATACTATATAATAATCATAGCAGCATTATAATAATACTATATATAATAATAATCATGGCAGCATTATAATAATACTATATAATAATCAAAGCAGCATTATAATAATACACTATAATAATCAGCAGCATTATAATAATACTATATAATAATCAAAGCAGCATTATAATAATACTATATAATAATAATCATGGCAGCATTATAATAATACTATATAATAATAATCATAGCAGCATTATAATAATACAATATAATAATCAGCAGCATTATAATAATACAATATAATAATCATAGCAGCATTATAATAATACTATATAATAATCATAGCAGCATTATAATAATACTATATAATAATAATCATAGCAGCATTATAATAATACTATATAATAATCAAAGCAGCATTATAATAATACTATATAATAATCATAGCAGCATTATAATAATACACTATAATAATACTATATAATAATCATAGCAGCATTATAATAATACTATATAATAATAATCATGGCAGCATTATAATAATACTATATAATAATCAAAGCAGCATTATAATAATACACTATAATAATCAGCAGCATTATAATAATACTATATAATAATCAAAGCAGCATTATAATAATACTATATAATAATAATCATGGCAGCATTATAATAATACTATATAATAATAATCATAGCAGCATTATAATAATACAATATAATAATCATAGCAGCATTATAATAATACAATATAATAATCAGCAGCATTATAATAATACAGCACAGGTAGATAAGTAAAAAAAAAATCCTTCTGAGATGTGAACTCACAACCTTCTGTTTACATTTAGGGAGCATCAGCCAAGCATGCCACAACACTACCATTTCTAATAGTTAACCCTTAAAATGCTGATCCCTGGCAGGGGAGCAAAGAATAAACTAGGAAGAGGGCAGACTGACAACTAATAGAGACCCTGGGCAATAGGAGATCATGGGGCCCCCTTGTGCCACGCCTGCAGAAGCCACAACCATATGTACATTGTTGCATTTAAGAATTTTTTTCTTCACACAATTTTTAGAACAATTATTTTAATCAGTGAAGAAAATCGACTTGGACCCAGCATTGAATCCATTGCGCCCCCTCCAAACTTACAGATGGACAACGCTCTGCTGCAGCAGCCATCACCCACTCATTGCAGCTAAGGCTAGGGTCAGACTAACGCATTTTTCACGTTGTCCGTGAAAATGTGCGTTCGAAGAATGGACGTATTTTTTCACGGAATACGCAATAGCGGTCATACTATGCGCAGTTTCATCCGTGACTTTGTACGGATCATCAATAAAACACTTCTTGCATCTGGACGTTATGTTGGCCGGACATTAGCAGCGTCTGATGTCTCCAATTCACGCACACACGCCGCTAGCGGACGCAGCGCACTCTGTACGTCAGTACTAGTGGTTTAACGTTCTCGAAAAAATGCGTTCATTTTCCACTTGCGTTGCGCAGCCGGACTTTTGTGCGACCGTACTTCGTATATTGGCCGTCATTGCCCGGCATCTGCTGCTAGCACGGCCGTGATTAAGTGCGCCAGAACGCGCGTTCGCACTGCCTCAGTCTGACCCCAGCCTAAGGCTGCACCACAACACATGTGGGAAGCTGCCAATCAAGTTTATAGGATACTGTACATTATTGATGCACTTGTACACACTGCACAATACATCACAGAGCTCCACAGCATTAAAACTCACAGTAATATTGTGCGGTGTGTATGAGCGTATCACAGAGCTCCACAGCAATAAAACTCACAGTAATGTGCAGTGTGTATGAGCGTATCACACAGCTCCACAGCAAAAAACTCACAGTAATATGCAGTGTGTATGAGCGTATCACAGTGCTCCACAGCAATAAAACTCACAGTAATATGTAGTGTGTATGAGCGTATCACAGAGCTGCACAACAATAAAACTCACAGTAATGTGTGGTGTGTATGAGCGTATCACAGAGCTCCACAGCAATAAAACTCACAGTAATATGTGGTGTGCATGAGTGTATCACAGAGCTGTACAACAATAAAACTCACCGTAATGTACAGTGTGTATGACTGGATCACAGAGCTCCACAGCAATAAAACTCACAGTAATGTGTGGTGTGTATGAGCGTATCACAGAGCTCCACAGCAATAAAATTCACAGTAATGTGCGGTGTGTATGAGCGTATCACAGAGCTCCACAGCAATAAAACTCACAGTAATGTGCGGTGTGTATGAATGTATCACAGAGCTCCACAGCAATAAAACTCACAGTAATATGCGGTGTGTATGAGCGTATCACAGAGCTCCACAGTAGGGCTGTGCAATATTGACAAAATAATCATATTGCGATTTCTTGAATGAATATTGCGATTGCGATTTTATTTGCGATTTAGCCAATTGATTTTGCTTTTTCAAACATGTTACATACATTCTAAATGTATTCAGTATTCAGCACATGGATATACTGCCCCAGCACATGGATATACTGCCCCAGCACATGGATATACTGCCCCAGCACATGGATATACTGCCCCAGCTCATGGATATACTGCCCCAGCACATGGATATACTGCCCCAGCACATGGATATACTGCCCCAGCACATGGATATACTGCCCCAGCACATGGATATACTGCCCCAGCACATGGATACTGTCCCAGCACATGGATATACTGCCCCAGCACATGGATATACTCAGGCCCGTCTTAAATATTGATTGGACCCTGGGCAAACATTTTCTTGGGGCCCCCCCGAAAGCTCGTCCACTACATAATTTTGTTCTCCACCCCCAACACCCCCCAAAAAAAAAACACATACATCATGGACTTGTCACAAAAAGCTTTAATAATGTTTAGATTGTAACCTCACAGAAGCGGGCTTCTCTATATCTGTCATTCTCCATATAATCACACTTTCAGGGTTATCCAAAGAGATTCGAATTGCTTGAGAAAGGTAACCGAACGCTGAAAATCAGCGTTCGGTTACCTTTCCTGGCCATTCGGCTATCCAGAGAGCAGGCAATTCGCCAAATACTGGCGAATTGCCTGCACATACGGTGCCTGTTCGGTCCCTGTTCGAGGGCAGTGAAATCCCCATCAAAAAGCACTGCTTCGGCTATTCAGAGAACACAAACCAGCAGTGAAAGGTTCCCGAATTGCCCTGCCATTCGGTGGTTTAATTCGGCAAATTTATTCAGGAGAATCCCATAGACTTCAATGTTAAAAATATTCCCGTTTTAATTCAATATCTAATAAACCGTTCATTATAAAATTCTGCAGCAAAAAGTCTCTTTATTTATAGATTTTTTAGGATACTTTAAGCATTTTTCTGAATTTTTTAAAAAAAAAATTAAAAGTCCGATTTTTTTTTTTTTTTTTTTTTCAGTTTGCTTATTTTTTTTGTAACAGCCCTCTTTATTATCATTCCCTGGACCTCCTGTGAAAATTTCAGACATTTTCGCTTAGTAGTTTCTTTGCAAACAGCGTTTCTTTTTCCCAGATTCATACAAATGGTTTTTCTAATTTATTCACTGCCTCCTCTACGTCACAGCTGCTTCGGCTCTGTGTGATTCGGCTCCTGTTCGGCTCCTGTTCGGCTCCTGTTCGGCTTTTTCGAAGGTTAATCCAGATGTTTTTGCTTGTTTTCAGCGTGCATTCGGTTAGTTTTCGTCAGGTTTTCGGCAGCTTTTCCCTGCAATTCGGGGACTCTGTGGTGTTTGCTGAATACACCGCAGGGTCACCGAAATGCAATCGGCAAAAGGAACCGAATTGAAGAGAACGAAAAGTCACCGAACGTGCGGTGACTTTTCGAATCTCTTTGGATAACCCTGTTTGTGTCTGTCACTTGGCAGCGATTTGCTGAGTATTGGGACCAGAGGACTAGGATTGGCTGTGACGCGTCAGCCGTCGGCTGCTTCCTCTCATAGACTAGCAGCAGTCATATAAAAGGGGCATAAGGAGTGATTTTTCCACTAAGCATTTGCAATAAATGTGTTGATTATGTGATAATGACAGTTTGTTTAAGGTTGTCCAAAACGCAAAACACATACACACATTTCAGTATCAACGCATTACCCCTTTATATAAAATATATTCTTTGGGCCTGTAAGGACTGTAACTTGTGTCAGTGTGAGTTCATGTGTATCTGCACAGTGTCTGCAGATTAATCTCAGGGCATGCCATGTTTTGGACTACAGAGGGTTAATATACTCCTGAACATGATCCCTCCTCTTATAAATAAATTCACATGAATCATGAAAAATAGAAGCCCGAGTACCATCTACGACAGTGGGCAAAAGGACGGGGGTCCCTGCTCCACAGCCCCAAATTAAACAAATTGAATAAAAAGACGAAAACCCGCAATATTACATCAAGTGGATTAATTCCAGCACCAAAAAGGACAAGGTGTCGACCAGGACTGGTCTTTCTCAAGTCTTGACAAAGACCAATCCTGGTTGAAACATCGTCCTTTTTGGTGCTGGAATTAATCCACTTGATGTAATATTGTGGGTTTTCGAGTTTTTATTCAAGCAGCAGCACAGGGAGCGACCCAGAGGAGCAGTTACCATCACCTCGTGATGAACCGAATCATTTTGCTGATCCGGAATTTCCATGGGGCCTACATTGTGTCTCCTCATCCACTACCAGCAGGAAAAAAGCAGGACCTCCAGCAGAGTAAAGTGATGAAAATCTTTATTCAGGGACAGCAGACACCATGAAAAAGCAGTGACGTTTCGATCCGAAAGTCTTAATCATACATGTCAGTCATGTATGATTAAGACCTTCGGGTCGAAACGTCACTGCTTTTCCATGGTGTCTGCTGTCCCTAAATAAAAATTTTCAGCACTTTATTCTGCTGGAGGTCCTGCTTTTTTCTTTTTCCTGCTGGCGTTTGGGGCTGGCGGCGTCCCTGCTTTGTGTGGTGACCTCGTGGAGTGCTTGGCTTGGGCTCCCCCTGACAGAGATCATGGCGCTTCGGTTTTGCGTCCTCATCCATTACTGTCCTCCCTCTTAATTAACTTTAAAACAAAAACATAAGGATTTTAGTCAAACGCCGGCCCTCTAGCACCAGTAGATACAATCTGGTGACGCAATATTGATTATAATCATTAAAATTATAGTTATAGAAGACTGACATACATAATTTATAAAAGCGTTAACAACTAAGCGAGAAATAGAATAATGTGCTTCCCTGTGCAGGGAATCCTTCCAGACCAGGCAGCACTGTCTCTTCTGACTCCTGCGTGCAACGGGGGTAACTTGGCTGGCTGGCTGAGCAATGCCATTCACAGCGTGAGTGCCGTTCCCAGCCTTATATTCGCTGGGAGGTAAGGACGCTGCAGCCAGGGCCAGCCCAAGCCACTGTGCTGCCTGGAGCGATTGATGAAATGCTGCCCCTTCCCCAAAAAAAAAACATGTGGCATGTATGGGTGTATCACAGAGCTCCACAGCAATAAAACCCACAATAATGTGCGGTATGAGAGTATCACAGAATCCACTGCAATAAAATCCACAATAATGTACAATGCGTATTAGCGTGACACTTACCCCTGCTAGGTGTAGATAAGATCATGGCACTAATTAATACCCAGGCAGATACTCCTGCAGGGTATGGATTGAAATGTCAGGTCTCTGGTGTATAGATAGAGGTCTGCCTGGCGCAGGTAATATCTGGGTGCCACAGCACATTTAGATGCCCCTCCATTCCAGGGCATCAGTAATCAGCGTATTAAGGTAGTTACTCCTGGGTATAAATAATGCCTGGGTATCAAAGTACCTACAGAAATCCTGCAGCACAGCGGTTTTAAGTGGGTTCCATAACTCATTTAGATACCCCTGAACTTGTATGGTAGAATCTGGATGCCCTGGCACAGTCACATACCCCTGTGTGGGTTTCAGACCAATTCATGATCAACTTTAAATAAATGGGTAAGCTGAGGCCTGTTCAATACCTCAGCCGCTGCAAGTGCTAAGTTAGCAACTTGCCATTGAACGCCGTTCAACCGCTCAGCGCTCAGCAGTGCTAACCTAGCACTTGCAGCGACCCGAGGAGATGCTGAGTGTGACGTTTTAAAGATGGCCGCCGCCCTGAAGCAAGTAACAATGCCGTACAGCAAGATGGCCGCCGCCTCGAAGCAAGTAATAATTCCATACAGCAATGTTAATTTTGAGGTTTTTGTTCACCAAAGCACAAAATATTTATTTATTATTTCCCCTGCACATAGACATATATTACAGTTCAATTTATATATTGTTTCAGAAGTAAACATAACGTTTATTCATTAAAAACTATCATTTGTGGTGTGTGCGTACAAAACGGATTGTGCTGACTGCTTCTCTTTATTATTTTTTGTCCGAGTGATCCGAAAAACAATCTGAATTTTTCATTAAGAAATCGTCGGCCATTTTGGATTCAAAATTCGCATCCAAAGGGTTCAACGACACTGCTGCAGCAAACTGAATTGCTACGCTGCAGCAATTCAGCAGCTGCTGAGGTATTGAACAGGCCTCTGGGAGGTGCATTCTGCAGCAACTGGAAAGCCACAGATTATATGTTACCCTGTCAGGCACCACACTGTGCCCATACCCTGTGCATTGAGCAGATCAGACTGCCCTGCAGCACCTGATATAATCCACCTCCATGCCATGCAGGCTCCCTGCACCCTGTGTGCCATGAAACCCAGACCATGTGTTTGGGAAAGTTCTCCTCCTTTGCCATGTATGAGATGCTGAGGTGCACACACACAATCAATCACTTGCATGATTGCAAGTGCAAGCACGGCTAACAGCCAGGTACCCTGCACTCTCCTAGCTGCTGCTTCCAGTGTATTGTGTGAAAGGGAGGAGTAGGAACTGTGAGGGGGAGAGATGCAAAGGTAGGGAGACAGGAGCAGGGGAGAAAGATGCAGGGGCTGGGGTTGACTGAAGCAGAGTGCAATGTAGAATGTTGTGAAAGTGCAGAGCATACTCACAGCCCAAGCTGGGGGGATTCCTGCCTCCCTCTGACCTCCATGCTGCTCAGCAACAGCGCCTGCTTCTCTGCCTCTTCACATGTTGTTCCCCCTGAAAACTGTTGGCGCCGGATTACTGTTACTGTCTGGGCGCCGCCTGATGACATCACCAGAGCATTGCATGCCAGGATATGTAGTTCTACACTGGTTGTCTTCAATCTACCAGAAAACCAGTGAACTACATCTCCCGGCATGCAATGCTCCGGTGATGTCAGCAGGCGACACTCAGACAGTGATTCATACCGGACTTGGAGCTCAAAATTATCAAATGGATTCAGCGGCAGGTATTTACGCTGGCCCAAGGGACAGCTGCTTTGGGCCCCTCAACAATGACTGGGCCCGGGGCAGCTGCCCCTTTTGCCCCGCGTTAAAGACGGCCCTGGATATACTGCCCCAGCACATGGATATACTGCCCCAGCTTATGGATATATTGCCCCAGCACATGGATATACTGCCCCAGCACATGGATATACTGCCCCAGCACATGGATATACTGCCCCAGCTCATGGATATACTGCCCCAGCACATGGATACTGTCCCAGCACATGGATATACTGCCCCAGCTCATGGATATACTGCCTCAGCACATGGATATATTGCCTCAGCTCATGGATACTGTCCCAGCTCATGGATATACTGCCCCAGCACATGGATATACTACCCCAGCTCATGGATATACTGCCCCAGCTCATGGATATACTGCCCCAGCACATGGATACTGTCCCAGCACATGGATACTGTCCCAGCACATGGATATACTGCCCCAGCTCATGGATATACTGCCCCAGCTCATGGATATACTGCCTCAGCTCATGGATATACTGCCCCAGCTCATGGATACTGCCCCAGCACATGGATACTGCCCCAGCTCATGGATACTGCCCCAGCTCATGTATACTGCCCCAGCACATGGATATACTGCCCCAGCACATGGATATATGGCCCCAGCTCATGGATATGCCCCAGCTTATGGATACTGCCCCAGCTCATGGATATTGCCCCAGCTCATGGATATTGCCCCAGCTCATGGATATTGCCCCAGCTCATGGATATTGCCCCAGCTCATGGATACTGCCCCAGCTCATGGATACTGCCCCAGCACATGGATACTGCCCCAGCACATGGATACTGCCCCAGCTCATGGATATTGCCCCAGCTCATGGATATTGCCCCAGCACATGGATATTGCCCCAGCTCATGGATATTGCCCCAGCTCATGGATATTGCCCCAGCACATGGATACTGCCCCAGCACATGGATATTGCCCCAGCTCATGGATATTGCCCCAGCACATGGATACTGCCCCAGCTCATGGATACTGCCCCAGCATATGGATACTGACCCAGCTCAGATACTGCCCCAGCTCACCTCTTTGCGCCGCGTGTTTGGCTCCCTGTGAGCTTCCGGCGGCACATGGAGCTTGGGTGCTCGCCTGGGGGAACCACGTGACAAGCCGCGAGAATGCGGCTGTACACGTGGTTTCCCCTGCGAGCGCCCAAAGCTCCATGTGCCGCCGGAAGCTTACAGGGAGCCGAAAATCGCAGCCCTATGCGGTTTATATATCGCATGTTGTTAAATCGCGATTGGTTTGCGATTGCAATTAATTGCACAGCCCTACTCCACAGCAATAAAACTCACAGTAATGTGTGGTGTGTATGAGCGTATCACAGAGCTCCACAGCAATAAAACTCACAGTAATGTGTGGTGTGTATGAGCGTATCACAGAGCTCCACAGCAATAAAACTCAGTAATGTGCGGTGTGTATGAATGTGTCACAGAGCTCCACAGCAATAAAACTCAGTAATGTGCAGTGTGTATGAACGTATCACAGAATCCACAGTAATAAAACTCAAACTTTTTATTAAATTATATATATTATTTACTACAGTATATTATTAAAATTGATTTCATTAAAATAATTATCTTAAATAAAATTTAACAATATATCAAAATATATATGAAAAAAGCAGCATTATTATCTTTATAAGGAGAAAAAAAATGCTGCTGCTTTTAGGAAAAAAGGATTTTTTTTAGTTAACTGTGTTCATGTTGTTGTTCGCAAAAAACAGTCATGTTAGGCATCATTGGAAAGGCCGGACTGGCCTTTCCAACGACACCTTGTTCATTGTAGGACACATGGTTCCGGCTGGATACTGACAGGAACACAGGGAACATGCAGGGCCGGATTAACATAGGGGCTATTGGAGCTGCAGCTCCAGGCCCAGGCTTCATAATAGGTCCAGAGAAAGGATATGTATGTCTACCCTTATGATCATTTGGACCCCTTTATCTCCGGAACCATCGAAACTACAGGGTCGTGTGAGGCATCATTTGAAAGGGCAGAGTCTGGCCTAACGATACAAAACTATGACCATTTAAAATCTAAGAAGAAAAAAATATATATATATTTTTTTAATGAATTTATTTTTGTTCCGAAGCGATGGCCTTGTCTATTTGTCACTGTCTGTCAGAATACCTCAAGGCTCTGTTCTGGGTCCCTTGCTCTTCTCAAGTTATACGGCCTCTCTGGGCCACCTCATCTCTTCCTATGAATTTCAATATCACCTCTATGCTGACGACACCCAAATCTACCTTTCCTCCCCCAATCTCTCGCCTCCCGTGCTGGACCGTGTTACAGCCGCCCTGGCAGCTGTCTCCGACTGGATGACTTTGCGTTTCCTAAAGCTTAACCTCTCAAAAACTGAACTTCTCGTCTTCCCTCCCTCCAAAACCTCAATTCCTGCGCCCATTTCCCTTCGGGTGAATGTCGCCACCATTGCTTTTACCTCTCAGGCCCGATGCCTCGGGGTCCTCTTAGACTCCGATCTCTCCTTTACTCCTCACATTCAGTCATTAACCGAATCCTGCTACTTCCACCTAAAAAACATTGCGCGCGCCCGTCCCTGTCTTAATCAGGGCTCTACTAAAATGCTCATCCAAGCTCTTATCATCTCCCGCCTTGACTACTGTAACCTCCTTCTCTCTGGACTTAAGAGATCCCAGACCTCCCTCTGCAGTCTGTTATGAACGCCTATGCCAGGCTCACACCTCCCGCCCCCTCCTCTCACACCTCACCTCCCGCATCTCTCACACCTCACCTCCCGCACCTCCCCTCACCTCCTGCACCTCTCACACCACACCTCCTGCACCTCTCACACCTCGCCCCTTTGTCAATCTCTACACTGGCTGTTTCCTTTAGAATCCAATTCATTATACTGGGCTCACATACAAAGCTCTCCATAACCGCGCCGCTGCCTACATCTCCTCCCTTATTAGCAGGTACATCCCATCCCAACCACTTCGCTCGGCCAATGATCTGATGCTATCAGCTCCTCGTACCTGCACCCCCAACTCCTGCCTTCAGGACTTCTCCCGAGCTGCCCCCTTTCTATTGAACTCTCTCTCCTTCCAACATCAGACTCTCCCTGTCTATCCAGTCCTTCAAGAAGTCTCTGAAAACACAATACTTTACCGAAACCTATTGCTCACTCCATAAGTACCCGCTTTACATTTCTTACTCCATCCCCCCACGCAGCCCACATGCACCCTGTGACGGAACCTACCGTCATTGGGGCATTTGGAGGGGGCTGTGGGCTAAACTCCTGCCCAGTGCCCAGCAACTATGGCCTGTGAAAAAGACTATTAGGGAATTGGTGGATCTTTTAAATATATTTGGCTTTTCACGGTTTTAAACATTTGCCAGCTAACAAAATATTACTGATGTCTGTGTGTTATTCACTTATGTAGTTATTGTAGTGTCTGCCTTTGGATTTCAAAGTTCTGCATCTTTCTTTCAGCTGCGGTTAAAGTTTGGGTGGGCTGTTAGGGAAGATTCTCCAGCGACGGTGCGGATGTTTTACATGGAAGAGAGCCTGCTGATGGAGGTACTCAGATAGGGTACAGTCGCTCCGTTACACACCCCACTACTTCATAGTCTCTATTTACCCTCACCGAATTTGTCACCCTTCTCCTTTTAGATTTCAAGCAGGGTCCCCTCTCCTACTGTTCTGTGTGTTTAACGTGTATGTATATTTCTTATTCTGTCTCACGCATTGTGAAGGCCTGAAGCACCTAAGACGTAGGGCTCTTAAGTTGCCTCTGATGCCAGGATGCCAGGACGCAGGGAGGATTTTTCTAGAACTGTTATAGCGCGTGTGGGGGTTTGAGCGGGAGAGGTGTGGGTGGAGTTACCAGGAGGGTACTTAAGGTGCGTGAAGGAAAGCTCTGGGCGCCTTTTTCTCCTGAGGTAGTGCTGGTGAAAATCTGAGCTGCGTCAGAGAGCAGTGTTTTCGGCCTTTTTCAACATTTACTTGTCTTTGAGTATGGCGGAAGGTGGAGAGTTGGAGTTGCTGTTGGCGGAAGTGCGGGAGGTGGCTCGGCATCGTGGTGTGGAGTGGGTGAGAAGGAGTTTGACGGAGGTGTTGGTGGCGGAGTCGGAAGATGGAGCTCGGCCTGTCAGGGTTTCTAGGCCTCCGGAGCGGTTCAGTCCGGGAGAATCCAGCGGTGGACCAGCGTCTGAGAGGTTGAGGTCGGAAGCGGTGAGAGGCAGAGGACGGTTGGTCCGGCGGATGTTGGCTGGAGGTGACGCAGTTGGGACTGAGGCTGGTGGGAGCGTTTCAAGAAGGGTGGCAGGTAGGGGCTCGAGGCCGGTCTCGGGTGCTAAGGATTCTTCGGTCTCTGGTAGGAGGGGTGGTGTGGTGAGCGCTACCAGGAGAGAAGGAGTGCGGAGGTAGAGGAGTTCCTCGGGTAGAAGAGGAGTACAGTTGTCCGCCAGGGGTCCCAGAAGTGGAGCGAGGTATGTCTCGGGGACGGAAGTTTTGGCGGTAAGGCATTTGGTGGATGGGGGTGTGGACGGTGGTGTGGCACAGGGTGGTGTTGTGCTGGATGAGGTTACTCAGGAGCCCAAAGGGGATTGGTGTTCAGATGGTGAAGGTGAAGTGACTCCGGGTTTTGGTGTGGTGGAGCGGGATGATGTAATGGCACTTCAGGTTCTGAGGCTCATCGCACGAATGTTTTTTCGTCCACAGTTCCTATGGTATGGGAGCGAAGTCCTCAGCCGGTTGGTGGTTTCCAGGCTGATGGAGTCGGAGGACCAGCTATGGAGAGTGTGGCGCAGGAGGTTCCAGGAAGTTCGGCTGGGCCTAGTGTGGAGACAGGTAATGGAAGTGGGGGTGATATGAGTTCCTTCATGTCTTTTTTACAGGGTGCCTTTGAAGCTTGGTCAGGTTCTAAAGGGGGTGTGAGCCAGGGAGTTGATTTGGCTCAGGCGTGGAGGGTTGCAGGTGGGTCAGTTGGGGGAGCTGGTGGAGCTCTCGGTGGTGAAGCACTTGCTTCAAGAGGGCCGAGTGGGGTGTCGGGTTCACTTGGTGAGTCCTCAGGGGTGGTGGATATAGCCAGGAGGAATGCATATGTGTCATTTGCTGGTCCTTTGGGGTTACATTTGAAACAGGAGGTTAAGGAAGGTATCTGGCGTGGTGAGGATGTGGAGCTCTTTTCCCTGCTTCCGTTGGATGAGGTGGCATTTTTCCTTTTTCTTTCAGCAAGCACAAGGGCCAGATCGCACCATCCTCCATTGTGGGACAAGAGGAGAGTATAGGGTTTTTTAATATATTATTTTTGTATTAAATGATTTTGCAGGTGCAGAGCAAATCCCTTAAACACTGGAGTCTCCCTGGTCCCTTTTGTCTCATCACCTTAATACATTGGTCACTGACCTGCCCTATCTTTGTAGACTTTAAACACCATCCTTTAGTACCTGAACCTCACAAAGAGCTGTTACTAGACTCCAAATGTATCTCTTCTGAAGTCAACGTGTTGATAATCCTCTCCTGATCTACCCCTCGAAATCAATCTATACTAAGTAGTGTATTCTTATTTTGTGAATATGTCACATACATGATGCAAAGCATAGGGACAATCCTAGAAAACCCATCGATGCGCAGACACCAAGTCAGACACATTTCTTTACAGGTTAGGCTCGGGTCAGATGAACGTATTCTGTGTGGACTTTGCGTTCGTGCACAACGGCTGTACTTTCTGACTGACGACAAGGTAGTGGCTACACGGTCCGTTTGTGATTGGAAAATAAAATTAATATGGAAAAACATTTTGTCCGTCAAAAATGCTGGACGTATAAATGCTGTGCATGTAAATGCTGGACGTGTAAATGCTGGGCGTGTAAATGCTGGGCGTGTAAATGCTGGACGTGTAAATGCTGGACGTGTAAATGCTGGACGTGTAAATGCTGGACGTGTAAATGCTGGACGTGTAAATGCTGGGCGTGTAAATGCTGCACGTATAAATGCTGGACGTATAAATGCTGGGCGTGTAAATGCTGCACGTATAAATGCTGTGCATGTAAATGCTGGACGTGTAAATGCTGGGCGTGTAAATGCTGGGCGTGTAAATTCTGGGCGTGTAAATGCTGGACGTGTAAATGCTGGACGTGTAAATGCTGGACGTGTAAATGCTGGGCGTGTAAATGCTTGGCGTGTAAATGCTTGGCGTGTAAATGCTGGGCGTTTAAATGCTGGGCGTGTAAATGCTGGGCGTGTAAATGCTGGGCGTGTAAATGCTGCACGTATAAATGCTGGACGTATAAATGCTGGGCGTGTAAATGCTGCACGTATAAATGCTGGGCGTGTAAATGCTGGACGTGTAATGCTGGACGTGTAAATGCTGACGTGTAAATGCTGGGCGTGTAAATGCTGCATGTGTAAATGCTGGGCGTGTAAATGCTGGACGTGTAAATGCTGGACGTGTAAATGCTGGACGTGTAAATGCTGCACGTGTAAATGCTGCACGTATAAATGCTGGACTTGTAAATGCTGGGCGTGTAAATGCTGCGCGTGTAAATGCTGGACGTGTAAATGCTGGACGTGTAAATGCTGGGCGTGTAAATGCTGGGCGTGTAAATGCTGCACGTATAAATGCTGGACGTGTAAATGCTGGGCGTGTAAATGCTGCACGTATAAATGCTGGGCGTGTAAATGCTGGACGTGTAAATGCTGGACGTGTAAATGCTGGGCGTGTAAATGCTGGGCGTGTAAATGCTGGGCGTTTAAATGCTGCACGTGTAAATGCTGGGCGTGTAAATGCTGGGCGTGTAAATGCTGCACGTATAAATGCTGGACGTATAAATGCTGGGCGTATAAATGCTGGGCGTATAAATGCTGGGCGTGTAAATGCTGCACGTGTAAATGCTGCGCGTGTAAATGCTGGGCGTGTAAATGCTGGGTGTGTAAATGCTGGGCGTGTAAATGCTGCACGTATAAATGCTGGACGTATAAATGCTGGCGTGTAAATGCTGCACATATAAATGCTGGCGCGTGTAAATGCTGCACGTATAAATGCTGGGCGTGTAAATGCTGGACGTGTAAATGCTGGACGTGTAAATGCTGGATGTGTAAATGCTGGGCGTGTAAATGCTGGGCGTGTAAATGCTGGGCGTGTAAATGCTGCACGTGTAAATGCTGGGCGTGTAAATGCTGGGCGTGTAAATACTGCACGTATAAATGCTGGACGTATAAATGCTGGGCGTGTAAATGCTGCACGTATAAATGCTGGGCGTGTAAATGCTGGACGTGTAAATGCTGGGCGTCGTGTAAATGCTGGGCGTTTAAATGCTGCACGTGTAAATGCTGGGCGTGTAAATGCTGGGCGTGTAAATGCTGGGCGTGTAAATGCTGCACGTATAAATGCTGGACGTGTAAATGCTGCACGTATAATGCTGGGCGTGTAAATGCTGGACGTGTAAATGCTGGGCGTGTAAATGCTGGGCGTGTAAATGCTGGGCGTGTAAATGTTGGGCGTTTAAATGCTGCACGTGTAAATGCTGGGCGTGTAAATGCTGGACGTGTAAATGCTGGACGTATAAATGATGGACGTGTAAATGCTGGACGTATAAATGATGGACGTGTAAATGCTGGACGTATAAATGCTCAACGTATAAATGCTCGACTTGTAAATGCTGGGCGTGTAAATGCTGCGCGTGTAAATGCTGGACGTGTAAATGCTGGACGTGTAAATGCTGGGCGTGTAAATGCTGCACGTATAAATGCTGGACGTATAAATGCTGGGCGTGTAAATGCTGCACGTATAAATGCTGGGCGTGTAAATGCTGGACGTGTAAATGCTGGACATGTAAATGCTGGACGTGTAAATGCTGGGCGTGTAAATGCTGGGCGTTTAAATGCTGCACGTGTAAATGCTGGACGTATAAATGCTGGACGTATAAATGCTGGGCGTGTAAATGCTGCACGTGTAAATGCTGGGCGTGTAAATGCTGGACGTGTAAATGCTGGACGTGTAAATGCTGGACGTGTAAATGCTGGGCGTGTAAATGCTGCACGTATAAATGCTGGACGTATAAATGCTGGGCGTGTAAATGCTGCACGTATAAATGCTGTGCATGTAAATGCTGGACGTGTAAATGCTGGGCGTGTAATGCTGGGCGTGTAAATTCTGGGCGTGTAAATGCTGGACGTGTAAATGCTGGACGTGTAAATGCTGGACGTGTAAATGCTGGGCGTGTAAATGCTTGGCGTGTAAATGCTGGGCGTTTAAATGCTGGGCGTGTAAATGCTGGGCGTGTAAATGCTGGGCGTGTAAATGCTGCACGTATAAATGCTGGACGTATAAATGCTGGGCGTGTAAATGCTGCACGTATAAATGCTGGGCGTGTAAATGCTGGACGTGTAAATGCTGGACGTGTAAATGCTGGACGTGTAAATGCTGGGCGTGTAAATGCTGGGCGTGTAAATGCTGCATGTGTAAATGCTGGGCGTGTAAATGCTGGACGTGTAAATGCTGGACGTGTAAATGCTGGACGTATAAATGCTCAACGTATAAATGCTCGACGTATAAATGCTGGACTTGTAAATGCTGGGCGTGTAAATGCTGCGCGTGTAAATGCTGGACGTGTAAATGCTGGACGTGTAAATGCTGGGCGTGTAAATGCTGGGCGTGTAAATGCTGCACGTATAAATGCTGGACGTGTAAATGCTGGGCGTGTAAATGCTGCACGTATAAATGCTGGGCGTGTAAATGCTGGACGTGTAAATGCTGGACGTGTAAATGCTGGGCGTGTAAATGCTGGGCGTGTAAATGCTGGGCGTTTAAATGCTGCACGTGTAAATGCTGGGCGTGTAAATGCTGGGCGTGTAAATGCTGCACGTATAAATGCTGGACGTATAAATGCTGGGCGTATAAATGCTGGGCGTATAAATGCTGGGCGTGTAAATGCTGCACGTGTAAATGCTGCGCGTGTAAATGCTGGGCGTGTAAATGCTGGGTGTGTAAATGCTGGGCGTGTAAATGCTGCACGTATAAATGCTGGACGTATAAATGCTGGGCGTGTAAATGCTGCACATATAAATGCTGGGCGTGTAAATGCTGCACGTATAAATGCTGGGCGTGTAAATGCTGGACGTGTAAATGCTGGACGTGTAAATGCTGGATGTGTAAATGCTGGGCGTGTAAATGCTGGGCGTGTAAATGCTGCACGTGTAAATGCTGGGCGTGTAAATGCTGGGCGTGTAAATACTGCACGTATAAATGCTGGACGTATAAATGCTGGGCGTGTAAATGCTGCACGTATAAATGCTGGGCGTGTAAATGCTGGACGTGTAAATGCTGGGCGTCGTGTAAATGCTGGGCGTTTAAATGCTGCACGTGTAAATGCTGGGCGTGTAAATGCTGGGCGTGTAAATGCTGGGCGTGTAAATGCTGCACGTATAAATGCTGGACGTGTAAATGCTGCACGTATAAATGCTGGGCGTGTAAATGCTGGACGTGTAAATGCTGGGCGTGTAAATGCTGGGCGTGTAAATGCTGGGCGTGTAAATGTTGGGCGTTTAAATGCTGCACGTGTAAATGCTGGGCGTGTAAATGCTGGACGTGTAAATGCTGGACGTATAAATGATGGACGTGTAAATGCTGGACGTATAAATGATGGACGTGTAAATGCTGGACGTATAAATGCTCAACGTATAAATGCTCGACTTGTAAATGCTGGGCGTGTAAATGCTGCGCGTGTAAATGCTGGACGTGTAAATGCTGGACGTGTAAATGCTGGGCGTGTAAATGCTGCACGTATAAATGCTGGACGTATAAATGCTGGGCGTGTAAATGCTGCACGTATAAATGCTGGGCGTGTAAATGCTGGACGTGTAAATGCTGGACATGTAAATGCTGGACGTGTAAATGCTGGGCGTGTAAATGCTGGGCGTTTAAATGCTGCACGTGTAAATGCTGGGCGTGTAAATGCTGGGCGTGTAAATGCTGCACGTATAAATGCTGGACGTATAAATGCTGGGCGTGTAAATGCTGCACGTGTAAATGCTGGGCGTGTAAATGCTGGACGTGTAAATGCTGGACGTGTAAATGCTGGGCGTGTAAATGCTGGGCGTTTAAATGCTGGACGTATAAATGATGGACGTGTAAATGCTGGACGTATAAATGCTCGACGTATAAATACTCGACGTATAAATGCTGGACTTGTAAATGCTGGGCGTGTAAATGCTGCGCGTGTAAATGCTGGACGTGTAAATGCTGGACGTGTAAGGCTAGGGACAGATGAGCGCATTTTCTGCGGCCACCGTCAAAATGTACGTCGATGCGTGCGCACGCATTTTTTCACGGAATACGCTTAAGTGGTCAGACGACCACAGTCGCACAGTCGCAGGTACTCACCAACGCAATTCTAGGGAAATCCGGCTGTTTGAACGTTATGTAGGCCGCACACTAGCAGCGTCTGACGTCTCCTAATCACGCACACACGCTGCCATGCGGCCGCAGCGCACTCTGTACGTCTGTAGCAGCGGTTTCACGTTCTGAGAAAAATGCGTTAATTTGCCGGTTGCGTGGTGTCGGCGCACTTTTGTACGCACGTACTGCGTATATTGGCCGTCATTGGCCGTTATGTGCTGCTACTGCCGCCGTGATTTAGTGCGCCTGCACGCGCGTTCGACTGCCCCACTCTGACCCTAGCCTAAATGCTGCGCGTGTAAATGCTGGGCGTGTAAATGCTGCACGTATAAATGCTGGACGTGTAAATGCTGGGCGTGTAAATGCTGCACGTATAAATGCTGGGCGTGTAAATGCTGGACGTGTAAATGCTGGACGTGTAAATGCTGGACGTGTAAATGCTGGACGTGTAAATGCTGGGCGTGTAAATGCTGGGCGTGTAAATGCTGGGCGTTTAAATGCTGCACGTGTAAATGCTGGGCGTGTAAATGCTGCACGTATAAATGCTGGACGTATAAATGCTGGGCATGTAAATGCTGCACGTATAAATGCTGGGCGTGTAAATGCTGGACGTGTAAATGCTGGGCGTGTAAATGCTGGGCGTTTAAATGCTGCACGTGTAAATGCTGGGCGTGTAAATGCTGGGCGTGTAAATGCTGCACGTATAAATGCTGGACGTATAAATGCTGGACGTGTAAATGCTGCACGTGTAAATGCTGGGCGTGTAAATGCTGGACGTGTAAATGCTGGACGTGTAAATGCTGGACGTATAAATGCTGGGCGTTTAAATGCTGCACGTGTAAATGCTGGGCGTGTAAATGCTGGACGTATAAATGATGGACGTGTAAATGCTGGACGTATAAATGCTGGACGTATAAATGCTGGACGTGTAAATGCTGGGCGTATAAATGCTGGGCGTGTAAATGCTGCACGTATAAATGCTGGACATATAAATGCTGGGCGTGTAAATGCTGCACGTATAAATGCTGGGCGTGTAAATGCTGGACGTGTAAATGCTGGACGTGTAAATGCTGGACGTATAAATGCTGGGCGTGTAAATGCTGGGCGTTTAAATGCTGCACGTGTAAATGCTGGGCGTGTAAATGCTGGACGTATAAATGATGGACGTGTAAATGCTGGACGTATAAATGCTCGACTTGTAAATGCTAGGCGTGTAAATGCTGGACGTGTAAATGCTGGACGTATAAATGCTGGACGTATAAATGCTGGGCGTGTAAATGCTGGGCGTGTAAATGCTGGACGTGTAAATGCTGGACGTATAAATGCTGGGCGTGTAAATGCTGCACGTATAAATGCTGGGCGTGTAAATGCTGGACGTGTAAATGCTGGACGTGTAAATGCTGGACGTGTAAATGCTGGACGTATAAATGCTGCACGTGTAAATGCTGGGCGTGTAAATGCTGGACGTATAAATGATGGACGTATAAATGCTGGACGTATAAATGCTGGACGTATAAATGCTCGACTTGTAAATGCTGGGCGTGTAAATGCTGGATATGTAAATGCTGGACGTATAAATGCTGGACGTATAAATGCTGGGCGTGTAAATGCTGGACGTGTAAATGCTGGGCGTTTAAATGCTGGACGTGTAAATGCTGGACGTGTAAATGCTGGACGTGTAAATGCTGGGCGTATAAATGCTGGACGTGTAAATGCTGGGCGTATAAATGCTGGACGTATAAATGCTCGACTTGTAAATGCTGGGCGTGTAAATGCTGGACGTGTAAATGCTGGGCGTGTAAATGCTGGACGTATAAATGCTCGACTTGTAAATGCTGGACGTGTAAATGCTGGGCGTGTAAATGCTGGGCGTATAAATGCTGGACGTATAAATGCTGGACGTATAAATGCTGGACGTATAAATGCTGGACGTGTAAATGCTGGGCGTGTAAATGCTGGACGTGTAAATGCTGGATGTGTAAATGCTCGACGTATAAATGCTGGACGTATAAATGCTGGACGTGTAAATGCTGGACGTGTAAATGCTGGGCGTGTAAATGCTGGACGTATAAATGCTCGACTTGTAAATGCTGGGCGTGTAAATGCTGGGCGTGTAAATGCTGGACGTATAAATGCTCGACATATAAATGCAGTGCATCTGACCACGTTCCATCACTCGCACACAAAGCTACGCGGACGTGGCGCACTCCGCACGTCCGTCCTAGCGGTTTTACGTTCTTTCCTAGCTGGCGTCTGTTTGTTGCGTCCATTGTGCATCCACACTTCTGTGCGTTTGTACTTCGTGTGTGCGGCTCTATTGATCACAATTGTATGCTAGCACGGACGTTAAAATGTGCGGCAACACGGACGTGATCACTGCGCTCGTCTGACCCCAGCCTAAACATACAGACATACACAACATACAAACAGAACGCACTGACAATAATTATTTCAAAGCAGACACCATTATATACATCCTGACAAAATACAGCCATACATAGAGACAGTCCTATGTACAGACAAAGGCAGAAACAAACACACATATAATAAGCTTGTATGCAGATAAAAACCATCCAGGGGCAGATAGGAAAGAATAAAGCCAAAGGTAATCAACAAAAGACAATACCAGACCTTCTTCTCATATGATGCAAACTATTTCATTTAGAGAGACCTACACACACACACAAACACACACACAGACACACACACACACAAACACACACACACACACACACAAACACACACACACACACACACACACACACAACACACACACACACACACAAACACACACAGACACACACACACACAAACACACGCACAAACACACAAACACACACACACAAACACACACAGACACACACACACAAACACACACACACACACTCACACACACACACAGACACACACACTCACACACACACACAAACACACACACAGACACACACACACAAACAAACACACACACACACACACACACAAACACACACACACACACACACACAAACACACACACAACAAACACACACACACACACACAACACACACACACACACAAACACACACACACACACACTGTGTTACAAATAAACGCATACATGCACAGATACACAGAAACTCCCTCACACTCCTTTGAAAATCAGAAAAAAAAGGTCTGACACAAATCACACATTGCTCGCCTTTAAAAATCCCATTTTCGGGGGGCGGAGCTGACCACGGACTGGTATGGACGCACATTGCTGAGTTCTCCCGCTGATCGTTTTAACATTGTTTGTTTTGGTGTCCATCTGTCTGTTTTTTGACCCCCATTTGAAAGCTGTGACCCTTGGGAAGTGGGGACTGAGTGATGTGACAGGCGGTGGGGCCCCTGACCGACACTAGGACCGGATCTGTGTTTCGGGCCTACGGGTGAGGCCTTCCCTGACTGCCATTCTCGCAGCCTGCTACGTTGCTTCAGCCTGGGGTGACTTTTGTGTGCACGTTGCCTTCGAGACGCCTACCCTCCTTGGACAGATGGCTGATCAGGATTCCCAGCTTCTTACGAAAGGGATGCTGGTGGAGCTGATAAGAGAGTTCCGGGACTTGTGGATCCAAGATTAGAGGGAGGTGGGTTGGAGCTGCGTTCTACCTCCGACCCAGATGTGTGCTGGAGATCATGAGACGGAATCGACGGTGATGCAGTTCTGTGAGGCTCCTGATGGTTGTGGTCCGGATGGCTCAGGGGGAGATTTCCCTTCCACTGTTCTGCCTGTACCCCTTGGTTCCTCAGTGGTCTCTGCTGCAGGAGCGGTTCAGTGTCGGGATGATGACGGCTGCTGTATCTTGATGGAACCCTCCGGTCACTGGCCCTCTTTCCCAACCCTGGAGTTGTGCGGCGGATGCAGAATGGTTCCGGTCCCTGAAGCTTGCGAGGATCGGCTTGCTGTTGAGCGACTGCTGCCTTACCTGCTCTGTTGGTGGTCCTTCTCTCCTGCTGAGGTGACCTTTTTAGACGGCCGATGGTGTCATCCGACAAGCCTCCCGTCGGTCAAGCTGGGTGCTTTGCCTGCCCTCCTGTTTTTGGACACAGGATGATACCCCTCTTCCCTCATGGGTGCTCCTGGTTGTAGACCTCACCGGGACTACCGTGTTTGTTAATCTGGGGCTGCTGATATCCCTCCCCCGCCACTATGAGACACTTTGCTGACATATACCCCCCCCCTTTCCTGCGCTCTGGACATTATTATTATGGACTATCCTTTGCACCACCGGGATGTGGCTTTCTATATGGCGGCTGGGCATATGGACTTTCTCTCCCCCCCCTTTTTATTTTTTGTGTGCGGGACATTGGGTTGCTCTGGGTGAGCCATTGGGGTGGATACCATGGCTCTGACCACCCCCTCTGGCCCCAGATCACCCGGCCACGTGGCCTCTTCCATGGCCTCTGGTATTTCCCCGGAGCGAGCCAGGAACGCCACTTTTGTTTGGGCAGTCCCCTCCACAGGTGTTTTTTTTTTTTTTGTTTTTTTTTTTTTTAATTTAATTTATTTTTTCTTTACTTATTTATTTTTGTCCAGACAGCCCATCCGCGAATTGCCTGCTGACTTTGCCGCCTCCCAGGTGCTGGGGTCCCGTGTGTGTTTGAGTGCACCCCCCCCCCCCCCTCTTTCTCTTTCCTTGGCAGTCATTTCCCTGCTATTCTAACTTTGCTATATTGATTGCTGTAACCTTTGAAATATTTTTTGCAGTTTAACTATATGACTTACTTGTCTTATAATAAAAATCTTGAATTACAAAAAAAAAAAATCCCATTTTCATCTGCCATTTCTCTCTAACCTCAGCAGCAGCTGTCATTCTCACACTCACCTGCTATGAATCTCACCCTGACAGTCATACTGTGTGTGCGGAGGGAGAGCTCCCAGCTGTCATACAGCGCCTGTATACTAAGTGACCAGACAGGCCCCTGACAGTCATACAGCGCCTGTATACTAAGTGACCAGACAGGCCCCTGACAGTCATACAGCGCCTGTATACTAAGTGACCAGACAGGCCCCTGACAGTCATACAGCGCCTGTATACTAAGTGACCAGACAGGCCCCTGACAGTCATACAGCGCCTGTATACTAAGTGACCAGACAGGCCCCTGACAGTCATACAGCGCCTGTATACTAAGTGACCAGACAGGCCCCTGACAGTCATACAGCGCCTGTATACTAAGTGACCAGACAGGCCCCTGACAGTCATACAGCGCCTGTATACTAAGTGACCAGACAGGCCCCTGACAGTCATACAGCGCCTGTATACTAAGTGACCAGACAGGCCCCTGACAGTCATACAGCGCCTGTATACTAAGTGACCAGACAGGCCCCTGACAGTCATACAGCGCCTGTATACTAAGTGACCAGACAGGCCCCTGACAGTCATACAGCGCCTGTATACTAAGTGACCAGACAGGCCCCTGACAGTCATACAGCGCCTGTATACTAAGTGACCAGACAGGCCCCTGACAGTCATACAGCGCCTGTATACTAAGTGACCAGACAGGCCCCTGACAGTCATACAGCGCCTGTATACTAAGTGACCAGACAGGCCCCTGACAGTCATACAGCGCCTGTATACTAAGTGACCAGACAAGGACTTATAAACTAATGAATAATATGGCTCCTACAACTGATCCCCCCCCCCTTCTCAGTGATTTCTGCAGAATTGACAGTGCAGGATGAGGAACTCTATGCGTGCAGGAGGGGGACGGGGAGGGGGGGAGCAGCCAATGGGTACCCACAAAATAAATAATAAATCACTCACAGACCTCTTGGTCTTTTCTCTCACCTGCCAAGTGATCCTGGCTGAGTCTGAAAGTGGAGGATCCTGCTCAGTGCAGGGAGGGGGAGGTGCCAGCAGCTACAGACGCTCCCTCCATGCTTCTTCTCACCAGTCACACCCTCCCACTCAGTGCCCACGTGGTGCAGTGAGATGAGAAGTCACATGTCCTCCCAGACCATCAGGGGGATTTCCTGTATCTGCCTGTCCCCTCCCTCACGTTGTCACATGACTCGCCCAGCCAATGGGAGGGCTGTGTGAGGGAACCGAGCAGATACCGGCTGCTGGAAGGTTCAAGCTAATAGGGGCGCAAATTTCTTTTGAAATTTTGCACCCCCCTCGAAAATTGCGCCCAGGGCCACCGCCCCCGAGGCCCCCCTCACGCTACGACACTGCTTTTGGCTTCTGATAAAACGGAAGGTCCGGCGTCAGTCATCTCTTTCTTGGGAATTGAGATTGATTCGGTTAAGGGTGAGTGTCGTCTACCTGTGGGGAAAGTGGTGGAAGCTTTGAGGCAAGTGGAGGGGGCCCTGTCGGTTAGGAAATTGAAGTTGAGAGAGCTGCAATCGCTGATTGGTCGTTTGAATTTTGCGTGCAGGGTCATTCCGGTTGGAAGAGTCTTTTTACGAGGATTGGCTTTGGCGACACGGGGTATTTGGGAAGGTCATCATTTTGTTAGAATATCTGGTGCCAAGAAGGAAGATTTGGAAGTGAGGAGATCCTTTTTGGTGGTGTTGAATGGGGTGGCCGTATTCCCTTCGAAAGAGGTTTTGGCGAAGGAACTGGAATTTTTCACGGATGCCTCGGGAGGTGTTGGTTTTGGGGTATATTTTCGTGGACGTTGGTGTGCTTCTCGGTGGCCAGATAGTTGGTTGGCATCTTCCTTGGTGCGGAATTTGGCATTTTTGGAGTTGTTTCCATTAGTGGTGGCCTTGGAGCTGTGGGGAGGTGCTCTGGAGGGAAGAAGGATTCTGTTTCGTTCTGACAACATGGCGGTGGTGTCGGCGGTTAATTCTTTGTCGGCTTCATCATTGCCAGTCATCAGATTGCTGAAGCGGTTTGCGTTGCTTTGTCTTAAATTTAACGTTTAGCGCAGGGCAAGGCATGTCCCGGGTCGCCTTAACTCAGTGGCGGATGCTTTGTCTCATTTACAGTGGGTCAGGTTTCGTTCCCTGGCTCCGTTGGCAGAGGAGCTGGGCACCCCTTGTCCGGAGGGCCTTTGGCAGCTAGGCCCGGAATTTTTGGAAGATGGGTAAGAGGTTCATTGTCTGAGTCCTCTTGGAAGGCCTACTCGCGAGTGTGGAGGGATTGGGACGCATTGGCTGTACGGTTCAGGTACGTTTCGGTGGGTGGATTGGATGAGGAGAGTTTGCTTAGGGCATACCTCATTCGGTTATTCGAATCAGGGGCATCTCCTAGGGTTATACGGCAGTCATTGGCCGCCTTGGCTTTCCTTTTCCAGGTATCGGGGAAAAGAGATGTTACCAAGGATTTTGTTATCGGGTGCGCAGTTCGGCGTTATGTGAGGGGGAGGTGCAGGGTAGATGCTCGGCGTCCAGTTTCGAAGCAGTTATTGGAGGGTCTATGGGAATTTGTCAGGAATTTTTGTTCTTCTGCTTATGAGGGCGGCTTTTTGTTTGGGGTTCTTTGGGGCATTTACCACTCAGCGCTCAGCAGTGCTAACCTAGCACTTGCAGCGACCCGAGGAGATGCTGAGTGTGACGTATTAAAGATGGCCGCCGCCATGAAACAAGTAACAATGCCGTACAGCAAGATGGCCGCCGCCTCGAAGCAAGTAACAATGCCGTACAGCAATGTTAATTTTGAGGTTTTTGTTCACCGAAGCACAAAATATTTATTTATTATTTCCCCCTGCACACAGACATATATTACAGCTCAATTTATATTTAGTTTCAGAAGTAAACATAACGTTTATTCAATAAAAACTATCATTTGTGGTGCGTGCGTACAAAACGGATTGTGCCGACTGCTTTTATTTATCATATTTTGTCCGAGTGATACGAAAAACAATCTGAATCTTTAATTTAAAAAAATCGGCCATTTTGGATTCAAAATTCGCATCCAAAGCGTTCAATGACACTGCTGCAGCAAACTGAATTGCTGCGCTGCAGCAATTCAGCAGCTGCTGAGGTATTGAACGGGGCTCAGCTCTTACTCACTAAGAAGGGTGGAACTTCACACACACAGGAAGCGCATCATCATAAAGCGAGGGAACAGAGAAAAGCATGTACAATACAGAAAGACCACTAGGTGGCAGCATAAGCACTATCTATACAGTATAAATCCCCATCTAAATGAATATAACTAACAGCACAGGTATGTTTATTGCTTATGTTATCTTTTCTTTACAGGTAAGGACCTGGTGTATATGGTGGGGTGTTTTTTCTTTTGGTGTAATTGTGTGGTGGAGGTGTTGGTAATTTGTTTTGTTTTTGCAGATCCTTCGAGAGTTGTGTGGATCGTTGGAGATTCGCTGGTTTTCTGGGTTCGGAGGAGGGCGTTGGTGCGATCATATGGAGTACAGATGGGTTTGCATGGGTCGGCAACACGGGTACGGTGGTTCGGGATCAGTGGACTCCTATGGGAGGAGTTTAAGCCGACGGTTTTGGGTGCCCTGAGGCACGGTGAAGTTCCCATGTGTTGGTGGTACACATGGGAGGGAATGATTTGGGTGTGGTCCCTCTTTGTATGCTGCTGGAGCAGATGAAGGAAGATCTTCGGCAGTTGAGGGAGTGGTCACCATGGACGGTGGTGGTGTGGTCAGAGGTGTTGCCGAGGATGGTGTGGAGGCAGGCGGAGAGTGAGGAGGCGGTGCGGCTTTGCCGGATTAAGGTGAATCGCTGTATGGGAAGGTTTATGGATGGGGTGGTGGTGCGGCATCTACCCTTTGTAGAGGAAGATGTGGCGTGTTATTTCATGGCGGATGGAGTTCACCTGACGGATTTGGGCAAGGATCTGTTTATCCTGAGTTAAAGGAGGGGATTGAAGAAGCCCTGTTTTTTCTTGGTGGGGGAGCTCTCCTATAAGGGGGTTATGTGAGGAGCTCGTGGCGGGGGCTTGTAGGCAGTGCTGGCTAGGGGTTCCTTTTTATTTAGGATTACTTTGGTCAGATGGTTGGGAGTTGGGAGGATTTGGTGGTTGGTTGGTTTGGAGGTGTGTGGTGGTTGTGTGGAGTCCTCTTTCAGCACTAGGTTATTGTGTTATTACGTGCACACGGTTCGCCCGGGGGTCACAGTGTAACAGGACGCGCTCCCTGCGATCCGTCTGCTTAATAATGGATGTAATGAAACCCCCGTCAACCCTCAACTCTGGAGACCCCCCCCAAGCAATGCAGCCCAGGATGTGAGGGGGCGGAGCTGGGCTGGAGGCAGTACCTGGGTCCAGGTGAGATGGATCACATACATTTTGGGGGCGCAGGGCGGCAGCGGATAATGGAGCATTGATAGAGCGGAGAACAATGAGCTCTTCATTCCCAAAGCTCAGGTCCCAGATGGTGAGGGAGGGGGTGCGCTGTGAGGGAGGGGTGCTCGTTGTAAGGGGGGGAGCACTGTGTGAGAACCAGTAAGGAGGGGGAGTGGGGGCAGACCTACTGAATAATAAAGGGGGTGGAAGCAGGGGGAGGGCTCTGAGCGCAGGTGCTCTATGCTCGCTGCTGATTGGCTGAATGCTCGTTGGTTTTCAGGTGTAAATGCAGAGTCTGCTGCCTGAGCGACTCAGAGAACCTGCACCATGAGGACCAGAACCAGGTACTGACCCGCTGAGAGGGATAGAGGGGGGTAACAAGGTATGGATCTAATGAGGGGATACGGGGTAACAGGGTATGGATCAAATGAGGGGATAGAAGGGGGGGTAACAATGTATGGATCTAATGAGGGGATACAGGGGGTAACAAGGTATGGATCTAATGAGGGGATACGGGGGTAACAAGGTATGGATCTAATGAGGGGATAGAGGGGGGTAACAAGGTATGGATCTAAGGGAAGGTATACGGGTAACAAGGTATGGATCTAATGAGGGGATACGGGGTAACAAGGTATGGATCTAATGAGGGGATACAGGGGGGTAACAAGGTATGGATCTAATGAGGGGATACAGGGGGTAACAAGGTATGGATCTAATGAGGGGATACGGGGGTAACAAGGTATGGATCTAATGAGGGGATACATGGGGTAATAAGGTATGGATCTAATGAGGGGATACAGGGGGGTAACAAGGTATGGATCTAATGAGGGGATACAGGGGGTAACAAGGTATGGATCTAATGAGGGGATAGAGGGGGGTAACAAGGTATGGATCAAATGAGGGGATAGAAGGGGGGGTAACAATGTATGGATCTAATGAGGGGATACAGGGGGTAACAAGGTATGGATCTAATGAGGGGATACGGGGGTAACAAGGTATGGATCTAATGAGGGGATAGAGGGGGGTAACAAGGTATGGATCTAAGGGAAGGTATACGGGGTAACAAGGTATGGATCTAATGAGGGGATACGGGGTAACAAGGTATGGATCTAATGAGGGGATACAGGGGGTAACAAGGTATGGATCTAATGAGGGGATACGGGGGTAACAAGGTATGGATCTAATGAGGGGATACATGGGGTATAATAGGTATGGATCTAATGAGGGGATACAGGGGGGTAACAAGGTATGGATCTAATGAGGGGATACAGGGGGTAACAAGGTATGGATCTAATGAGGGGATAGAGGGGGGTAACAAGGTATGGATCTAAGGGAAGGTATACGGGGTAACAAGGTATGGATCTAATGAGGGGATACAGGGGGGTAACAAGGTATGGATCTAATGAGGGGATACGGGGGGTAACAAGGTATGGATCTAATGGAGGGGATACAGGGGGTAACAAGGTATGGATCTAATGAGGGGATACGGGGGTAACAAGGTATGGATCTAATGAGGGGATACAGGGGGTAACAAGGTATGGATCTAATGAGGGGATACAGGGGGGTAACAAGGTATGGATCTAATGAGGGGATACAGGGGGTAACAAGGTATGGATCTAATGAGGGATACAAGGGCGGGTAACAAGGTATGGATCTAATGAGGGGATACAGGGGGGTAACAAGGTATGGATCTATAATGAGGGGATACGGGGGTAACAAGGTATGGATCTAATGAGGGGATACAGGGGCGGGGGGTAACGGTAACAAGGTATGGATCTAATGAGGGGATACGGGGTAACAATGACAATGAGGGGATACATGGGGTAACAAGGTATGGATCTAATGAGGGAATACGTGGGGGGGTAACAAGGTATGGATCTAATGAGGGATGACAGGAGGTGGGTAAACAAGGTATGGATCTAATGAGGGGATACGGGGGTAACAAGGTATGGATCTAATGAGGGGATACAGGGGGGTAACAAGGTATGGATCTAATGGGGGATACGGGGGTAACAAGGTATGGATCTAATGAGAGGATACGGGGTAACAAGGTATGGATCTAATGAGGGGATAGAGGGGGTAACAAGGTATGGATCTAAGGGAAGGTATACGGGGTAACAAGGTATGGATCTAATGAGGGGATAGAGGGGGTAACAAGGTATGGATCTAAGGAGGGGATACGGGGTTAACAAGGTATGGATCTAATGAGGGGATACGGGGTAACAAGGTATGGATCTAATGAGGGGATACAGGGGGTAACAAGGTATGGATCTAAGGAGGGGATACGGGGTTAACAAGGTATGGATCTAATGAGGGGATAGAGGGGGTAACAAGGTATGGATCTAAGGGAAGGTATACGGGCGTAACAAGGTATGGATCTAATGAGGGGATACGGGGGGTAACAAGGTATGGATCTAATGAGGGGATACGGGGTAACAAGGTATGGATCTAATGAGGGGATACAGGGGGTAACAAGGTATGGATCTAATGAGGGGATACGGGGTAACAAGGTATGGATCTAATGAGGGGATACGGGGTAACAATGTATGGATCTAATGAGGGGATACGGGGGATAACAAGGTATGGATCTAATGAGGGGGTAACAAGGTATGGATCTAATGAGGGGATACAGGGGGTAACAAGGTATGGATCTAATGAGGGGATACGGGGGATAACAAGGTATGGATCTAATGAGGGGATACGGGGGTAACAAGGTATGGATCTAATGAGGGGATACAGGGGGGGTAACAAGGTATGGATCTAATGAGGGGATACAGGGGGGTAACAAGGTATGGATCTAAGGAGGGGATAGAGGGGGGTAACAAGGTATGGATCTAATGAGGGGATAGAGGGGGGTAACAAGGTATGGATCAAGGGAAGGTAATACGGGGGTACGGACGGTAAACAGGTAATGGATCTAATGAGGGATACGGGGGGTAACAAGGTATGGATCTAATGAGGGGATACGGGGTAACAAGGTATGGATCTAATGAGAGGATACGGGGTAACATGGTATGGATCTAATGAGGGGGTACGGGGTAACAAGGTATGGATCTAATGAGGGGGGACAGGGGGTAACAAGGTATGGATCTAATGAGGGGATACAGGGGGTAACAAGGTATGGATCTAATGAGGGGATACGGGGTAACAAGGTATGGATCTAATGAGGGGATACGGGGTAACAATGTATGATCTAATCAGGGGATACGGGGTAACAAGGTATGGATCTAATGAGGATATACGGGGTAACAAGGTATGGATCTAATGAGGGGATACAGGGGGTAACAAGGTATGGATCTAATGAGGGGATACAGGGGGGTAACAAGGTATGGATCTAATGAGGGGATACGGGGGTAACAAGGTATGGATCTAATGAGGGGATACAGGGGGGTAACAAGGTATGGATCTAATGAGGGGATAAGGGGTAACAATGTATGGATCTAATCAGGGGATACGGGGTAACAAGGTATGGATCTAATCAGGGGATACGGGGTAACAAGGTATGGATCTAATGAGGGGATAGAGGGGGGTAACAAGGTATGGATCTAATGAGGGGATAGAGGGGGGTAACAAGGTATGGATCTAATGAGGATACGGAGGTAACAAGGTATGGATCTAATGAGGGGATACGGGGTAACAAGGTATGGATCTAATGAGAGGATACGGGGTAACAAGGTATGGATCTAAGGAGGGGATACGGGGGTAACAAGGTATGGATCTAATGAGGGGATACAGGGGGTAACAAGGTATGGATCTAAGGAGGGGATACGGGGTTAACAAGGTATGGATCTAATGAGGGGATAGAGGGGGTAACAAGGTATGGATCTAAGGGAAGGTATACGGGGTAACAAGGTATGGATCTAATGAGGGGATACGGGGGGTAACAAGGTATGGATCTAATGAGGGGATACGGGGGGAACAAGGTATGGATCTAATGAGGGGATACAGGGGGTAACAAGGTATGGATCTAATGAGGGGATACGGGGTAACAAGGTATGGGGAATGATCAATGAGGGGATACGGGGTAACAATGTATGGATCTAATGAGGGGATACGGGGGGATAACAAGGTATGGATCTAATGAGGGGTAACAAGGTATGGATCTAATGAGGGGATACAGGGGGTAACAAGGTATGGATCTAATGAGGGGATACGGGGGGATAACAAGGTATGGATCTAATGAGGGGATACGGGGTAACAAGGTATGGATCTAATGAGGGGATACAGGGGGGTAACAAGGTATGGATCTAATGAGGGGATACAGGGGTAACAAGGTATGGATCTAATGAGGGGATACAGGGGGGTAACAAGGTATGGATCTAATGAGGGGATACAGGGGGTAACAAGGTATGGATCTAATGAGGGGATACAGGGGGTAACAAGGTATGGATCTAATGGGGGATACGGGGGTAACAAGGTATGGATCTAATGAGGGGATAGAGGGGGTAACAAGGTATGGATCTAATGAGGGGATAGAGGGGGGTAACAAGGTATGGATCTAATGAGGGAATACGGGGGTAACAAGGTATGGATCTAATGAGGGGATACGGGGGGATAACAAGGTATGGATCTAATGAGGGGATACGGGGTAACAGGTATGGATCTAATGAGGGGATACAGGGGTAACAAGGTATGGATCTAATGAGGGGATACGGGGGGTAACAAGGTATGGATCTAATGAGGGGATACGGGGGTAACAAGGTATGGATCTAATGAGGGGATACAGGGGGTAACAAGGTATGGATCTAATGAGGGGATACAGGGGGTAACAAGGTATGGATCTAATGAGGGGATACGGGGGTAACAAGGTATGGATCTAATGAGGGGATACGGGGGTAACAAGGTATGGATCTAATGAGGGGATACAGGGGGTAACAAGGTATGTATCTAATGAGGGGATACAGGGGGTAACAAGGTATGGATCTAATGAGGGGATACAGGGGGTAACAAGGTATGGATCTAATGAGGGGATACGGGGTAACAAGGTATGGATCTAATGAGGGGATACAGGGGGTAACAAGGTATGGATCTAATGAGGGGATACAGGGGGTAACAAGGTATGGATCTAATGAGGGGATACAGGGGGTAACAAGGTATGGATCTAATGAGGGGATACAGGGGGTAACAAGGTATGGATCTAATGAGGGGATACGGGGGTAACAAGGTATGGATCTAATGAGGGGATACGGGGGTAACAAGGTATGGATCTAATGAGGAGATACGGGGGGTGTTTGGGTCTCATGTTTTTTTTTTCCTTTGTATTACAGTATAGTCCTGTGTATTTGTGTATCGGAAGTGAGAGGGTTAACGCCCCCTCCCCCATAATAGTTATATCTGATATTAAAATATTATTTCACATTAGTAAAAATTAAAACACGATCAAATGTATTAAAAAAAAATTATGAATTTGAAAATTAATATAAAAATCCAGACCCTCACCTTTCCAACCTGGTGTTTAAGAGTTTTTCTGGGAAGCTGCCATCCTATCTGAATAGGCTGCTTCCTGCAGCAGTTCCCTCATCCTATAACCTCCGATCCAGGACCAGCACCTTACTTGCAATACCACAATACAAGAAGACAGTGGCTCAATCCTCATTTTCCTACAGAGCACCACAATTATGGAATAACCTCCCAGACACCATCAAATCTTCCCCCAGTCTAAAGTCCCTTAAGAGCTCCCTATTAACATACCTCAATACGGAATGCACCTGTAAACATGTAACATAGTGACTATATACAGAATGCGCCTGTAAACATGTAACACAGTGACTATATACAGAATGCACCTGTAAACATGTAACATAGTGACTATATACAGAATGCGCCTGTAAACATGTAACATAGTGACTATATACAGAATGCACCTGTAAACATGTAACATAGTGACTATATACAGAATATGCCTGTAAACATGTAACACAGTGACTATATACAGAATGCACCTGTAAACATGTAACATAGTGACTATATACAGAATGCGCCTGTAAACATGTAACATAGTGACTATATACAGAATGCGCCTGTAAACATGTAACATAATGACTATATACAGAATGCACCTGTAAACATGTAACACAGTGACTATATACAGAATACGCCTGTAAACATGTAACACAGTGACCATATACAGAATGCGCCTGTAAACATGTAACACAGTAACTATATATAGAATGCGCCTGTAAACATGTAACACAGTGACTATATACAGAATGCACCTGTAAACATGTAACACAGTGACTATATACAGAATGCACCTGTAAACATGTAACACAGTGAATATATACAGAATGCACCTGTAAACATGTAACACAGTGACTATATACAGAATGCGCCTGTAAACATGTAACATAGGGACTATATACAGAATGCGTCTGTAAACATGTAACACAGTGACTATATACAGAATGCGCCTGTAAACATGTAACAGTGACTATATATAGAATGCACCTGTAAACATGTAACAGTGACTATATACAGAATGCACCTGTAAACATGTAACACAGTGACTATATACAGAATGCGCCTGTAAACATGTAACATAGTGACTATATACAGAATGCGCCTGTAAACATGTAACATAGTGACTATATACAGAATGCACCTGTAAACATGTAAACACAGACTATATACAGAATGCACCTGTAAACATGTAACATAGTGACTATATACAGAATGCACCTGTAAACATGTAACATAGTGACTATATACAGAATGCGCCTGTAATCATGTAACAGTGACTATATACAGAATGCATCTGTAAACATGTAACAGTGACTATATACAGAATGCGCCTGTAAACATGTAACACAGTAACTATATACAGAATGCGCCTGTAAACATGTAACATAGTGACTATATACAGAATGCACCTGTAAACATGTAACATAGTGACTATATACAGAATGCGCCTGTAAACATGTAACACAGTGACTATATACAAAATGCACCTGTAAACATGTAACAGTGACTATATACAGAATGCACCTGTAAACATGTAACACAGTGACTATATACAGAATGCACCTGTAAACATGTAACACAGTGACTATATACAGAATGCACCTGTAAACATGTAACACAGTGACTATATGCAGAATGCACCTGTAAACATGTAACAGTGACTATATACAGAATGCACCTGTAAACATGTAAGTGACTATATACAGAATGCACCTGTAAACATGTAACACAGTGACTATATACAGAATGCACCTGTAAACATGTAACAGTGACTATATACAGAATGCACCTGTAAACATGTAACATAGTGACTATATACAGAATGCACCTGTAAACATGTAACAGTGACTATATACAGAATGCGCCTGTAAACATGTAACACAGTGACTATATACAGAATGCACCTGTAAACATGTAACATAGTGACTATATACAGAATGCGCCTGTAAACATGTAACACAGTGACTATATACAAAATGCGCCTGTTAACATGTAACACAGTGACTATATACAAAATGCACCTGTAAACATGTAACAGTGACTATATACAGAATGCGCCTGTAAACATGTAACACAGTGACTATATACAGAATGCACCTGTAAACATGTAACATAGTGACTATATACAGAATGCGCCTGTAAACATGTAACACAGTGACTATATACAAAATGCGCCTGTTAACTTGTAACACAGTGACTATATACAAAATGCACCTGTAAACATGTAACAGTGACTATATACAGAATGCACCTGTAAACATGTAACACAGTGACCATATACAGAATGCGCCTGTAAACATGTAACACAGTAACTATATATAGAATGCGCCTGTAAACATGTAACACAGTGACTATATACAGAATGCACCTGTAAACATGTAACACAGTGACTATATACAGAATGCACCTGTAAACATGTAACACAGTGAATATATACAGAATGCACCTGTAAACATGTAACACAGTGACTATATACAGAATGCGCCTGTAAACATGTAACATAGGGACTATATACAGAATGCGTCTGTAAACATGTAACACAGTGACTATATACAGAATGCGCCTGTAAACATGTAACAGTGACTATATATAGAATGCACCTGTAAACATGTAACAGTGACTATATACAGAATGCACCTGTAAACATGTAACACAGTGACTATATACAGAATGCGCCTGTAAACATGTAACACAGTGACTATATAGAGAATGCGCCTGTAAACATGTAACATAATGACTATATACAGAATGCACCTGTAAACATGTAACACAGTGACTATATACAGAATGCGTCTGTAAACATGTAACACAGTGACTATATACAGAATGCGCCTGTAAACATGTAACAGTGACTATATACAGAATGCACCTGTAAACATGTAACACAGTGACTATATACAGAATGCACCTGTAAACATGTAACACAGTGACTATATACAGAATGCACCTGTAAACATGTAACACAGTGACTATATACAGAATGCACCTGTAAACATGTAACACAGTGACTATATACAGAATGCACCTGTAAACATGTAACACAGTGACTATATACAGAATGTGCCTGTAAACATGTAACATAATGACTATATACAGAATGCACCTGTAAACATGTAACACAGTGACTATATACAGAATGCGCCTGTAAACATGTAACACAGTGACTATATAGAGAATGTGCCTGTAAACATGTAACATAATGACTATATACAGAATGCACCTGTAAACATGTAACACAGTGACTATATACAGAATGTGCCTGTAAACATGTAACATAATGACTATATACAGAATGCACCTGTAAACATGTAACATAGTGACTATATACAGAATGCACCTGTAAACATGTAACATAGTGACTATATACAGAATGCACCTGTAAACATGCAACATAATGACTATATACAGAATGCACCTGTAAACATGTAAGTGCACATGCACCTGTAAACATGTAACACAGTGACTATATACATCCACATGTAACACAGTGACTATATACAGAATGCACCTGTAACATGTAACACAGTGACTATATACAGAATGCACCTGTAAACATGTAACATAGTGACTATATACAGAATGTGCCTGTAAACATGTAACACAGTGACTATATACAGAATGCGCCTGTAAACATGTAACACAGTGACTATATACAGAATGCACCTGTATACAGTGTTTTTCAAAGAGATCCGAATGGCTACCGAATGCTGAAAATCAGCGTACGGTTACCTTTCTTGGCCATTCGGCTATTCAGAGAGCAGGCAATTTTCAAATCTTGGCGAATTGCCTGCACATACGGTGCCTGTTCGGTCCCTGTTCGAGGGCAGTGAAATCCCCATGAAAAAGCACTGCTTCGTCTATTCAGAGAACACAAACCAGCAGTGAAAAGTTCCCGAATTGCCCTGTCATTCGG
The DNA here is from genome assembly GCA_009667805.1 of Leptobrachium leishanense. NCBI lineage: Eukaryota > Metazoa > Chordata > Amphibia > Anura > Megophryidae > Leptobrachium > Leptobrachium leishanense. Next base: position 44,014 of record RXON01001299.1, on the reverse strand, counting down.
TGGATTAATTCGGCAGGTTTATTCAGGCGAATCTGATAGGCTTCAATGTTAAAAATATTCCCGTTTTAAATCAGTATCTAATAAACCGTTTATTATAAAATTCTGCAGCAAAAAGTCTCTATAGATTTTTTTTGGGGATATATTAAGCATTTTTCAGGATTTAAAAAAATAAAAAAAAAACTTTTTTTTAAACTTCTTTTTTCTGTAACAGCCTTTTTATTATCATTCATTGGATTTTAATGTAAATTTCAGACATTTTCGCTCAGTAGTTTCTTTGCAAACAGCGTTTCACTTTTCAAACATTCAAGCGAACGGTTTTTCTAATTTATTCACTGCCTTCGTCTGCGGTGTCGTCTTTTTCCGGCGGCTTCGCTGCGTGTGATCGGCTCCTGTTCTGGTTTTTCCGGTGTTTTCGGTGGGGTTAAGGCTAGGGTCAGAGTGGGGCAGTCGGAACGCGCGTGCAGGCGCACTAAATCACGGCGGCAGTAGCAGCACATAACGGCCAATGACGGCCAATATACGCAGTACGTGCGTACGAAAGTGCGCCGACACCACGCAACCAGCAAATGAACGCATTTTTATCAGAACGTGAAACCGCTGCTACTGACGTACAAAGTGCGCTGCGGCCGCATAGCAGCGTGTGTGCGTGATTAGGAGATGTCAGACGCTGCTAGTGTGCGGCCAACATAACGTTCAAACAGCCGGATTTCCCTAGACTTCTTTTTACCCCACCGTCATGAAATACGTCCAGAATTGCGCATCGTCTGACCACTTAAGCGTATTCCGTGAAAAAATGCGTGCGCACGCATCGACGTACATTTTGACGGTGGCTGCAGAAAATGCGCTCATCTGTCCCTAGCCTAATCCAGATGTTTTTGCGGGTTTCGGTGTGCCTTTGCCGGGTTTTGCGGTTAGTTTTCGGCAGGTTTGCCGTTGCTTTTCCCTGCAATTCGGGGACCCTGTGGTGTTTGCTGAATACACCGCAGGGTCGCCGAAATGGGATCGGCAAAACGAATTGAAGAGAACGAAAAGTCACCGAACGTGCAGTGACTTTTCGATTCTCTTTGAATTTCCCTGATAGTGACTATTTATTTTCTGGGTTAATCTGTATATTTGTGTTTTTTAAGATCTTCCATTTATTATTATCAGGGCTATTCAGAGAGAGGTGAAAACCTTGAATTGGCAGGAGAATGAACAATCCAGACCAAATAGCCGATTTGGAAAGTGAGATAAATGGGAGAATTTTTCTGGTTCGGCTATTTTGACCTAGAATTTTCACTTCTCCAGTCATTCTCCTGAGTTTTACCTCTTTCTGAATAACCCTGTATGTGGGTTCTATAACAACTGTAACAATTTAATGTTGTTGAAACCAGAGAAATCTCAATGTATCCTTCCTGGAAAAGCAGAGAAATCTCAATGTATCCTCCCTGGAAACCAGAGAAATCTCAATGTATCCTTCCTGGAAAACCAGAGAAATCTCAATGTATCCTCCCTGAAAACCAGAGAAATCTCAATGTATCCTTCCTGGAAAACCAGAGAAATCTCAATGTATCCTTCCTGGAAAACCAGAGAAATCTCAATGTGTCCTTCCTGGAAAACCAGAGAAATCTCAATGTATCCTTCCTGAAAATCAGAGAAATCTCAATGTATCCTTCTGGAAAACCAGAGAAAACTCAATGTATCCTTCTGGAAAACCAGAGAAAACTCAATGTATCCTTTCTGGAAAACCAGAGAAATCTCAATGTATCCTCCCAGGAAACCAGAGAAATCTCAATGTATCCTTCTGGAAAACCAGAGAAAACTCAATGTATCCTTTCTGGAAAACCAGAGAAATCTCAATGTATCCTCCCTGGAAACCAGAGAAATCTCAATGTATCCTTCCTGGAAAACCAGAGAAATCTCAATGTATCCTTCCTGAAAATCAGAGAAATCTCAATGTATCCTTCCCGGGAAAACCAGAGAAATCTCAATGTATCCTTCCTGAAAACCAGAGAAATCTCAATGTGTCCTTCCTGAAAACCAGAGAAATCTCCATGTATACCCCCAGCCTGTGCCCCTCGGTCTTCCCAGTACCCCCCCCCCAGACTGTGCCCATCTGTCATCCCAGTATCCTCCCAGCCTGTGCCCATCTGTCTTCCCTGTATACCCCCAGCCTGTGCCCCTCGGTCTTCCCAGTACCCCCCCCCCAGCCTGTGCCCATCTGTCTTCCCAGTATCCTCCCAGCCTGTGTCCACCTGTCTTCCCAGTATCCCCCCCAGCCTGTGTCCATCTGTCTTCCCAGTATCCCCCCCAGCCTGTGCCCATATCTCCTCCTTGCATCCTCCCTCCCAAACCAAGTCTGTCTCTCACTTTTCCAGCCAGTTCCAATGAATGCCGGGCACTGTTTTTCAGTCAGTGTGTGTGTCTCAGTGATACCAGTATGCATTGATTGACTGAGAGTGATGGGAGTGATTGCTGTTAACAATCACACTCCTATTAGTAACAGCAATGTACATACTGGGATCGCAGTAAATATCAAGCCCTGTCAATCACATTCTCCGTGATCCCAGCATGTGCAGGCTGCCTGAAAGTGATAGGAGTTTGATGATAGCAATCCGTAAAAGTGCTATATATGCTGGGATTTCAGTGATATTAATGACAATATTAAAATGCATTGGCTGCCGATTCCCTTTTCCTCCTTGTCAGAACTAACTGGCCGAGAGAATTACAAGCGTCAGAAAAAGTAAATTAAAGATATATATTTTCACTTTTTATAAATATAAAAAGTAACTCCTTTTAGCAATTATCTACAGCTGAGCTGCAACATTTCTTTTACACCCTAAGGCGTTCACTTCTTTATTAACTCCCTGATGACTGGCTACGTACAAAATTTGCCGCTGTCACTAAGGTGACTGCGAGTGCACATTGTTGTATGTTACCTAGACTCTAAGGCTAATGACAGACGAACACAGTGATCGCGTCCATCGTAGCATAGAATCATGAGCAATAGAGACCCACACACCAAGTACGTGCGCACCGAACTGCGCACGCACAACACACGTGGCAAACGGACGCGAGTTAGGCAAGAACATAAAACCGCTACCACGGACGCGCAGAGTGCACCACATCTGCGTAGCATTCTGAGTGAGTGAGACGTCAGATGCAGCGCATTTGCGACGTCCAGCACCTTGACGCACACAATGGCTTTTCATATCATTTTCAATGGATCATTTCCCATAATTCCTTTTTTCTACATCCGTCAACAAAAACGGACCGTGTGGTGTCTCCAGTATGTTCTGTCAGTACCTCTGTCCGTTATGCACACACGCAGAGTGCGCTCAGACTGCATTTGTCTGACATTAGCCTAAAAGTACAACACTTCCCAAATCATTAGTTTTCAGTATTGGGTCCAGAATTGTCTAAATATTACAATATTTCTTAGAGTGAATAGCAGAATATTATCAACAGTGATTGTCTCTACCTCTTCTCCAACAGTTTGTCCAATTATTTTTAGAATTCAAACCCACAAATTGTTGTGTTAGTGAAAAATTTTAGTCTGAAGTGTATATTTGTAACACTCAGTTTGTGGTTTTTATCTTAAATATCCGAAAAAAATGCTATTTATATTTTTTTGTCGGATTAATCGATTATTTTCATAAAATAAAAATCATTAGTTGCAGCCCTACTTCTATCACTTATCGCTCACAAATAAGGATATTGGCAAAGCACACAAAAAATAATGGGACTTCTTCCTAGATCCCTGCTTTTTTTTTATAGATTTGAAATCGTGCACGCATTGACTTGTAGGCCTTCGCTTGTTTGCGATGCCGCCGGTACATTCGCTCTGTAAACAAGTCATTACAAGCTCCCATATTCTTATCGAAACATGCTTGATTGCATGAATCGCGTAATATTTGTCTTTACTTACCAACTTGCAAAGACTTGTCGCGGATAAGACTAAAACGAATTCTAATGCTAAAATTAATTTTTAAATGCTTCTTTATACGGTAACAATAAGATGAAAAACGTCAATATATTAAATGAATACGCTGCCACTCCCCTTGACTGCCTTAACGCTGACCATTTGCCTCTGGACCTGCTACCAACCCCCCATGGAAGGCTTCAGCGCCCACTGGGGGGCGCTAGTACCCCCATTGGGATAAACTGTTCTAGATTGTCCAGTAGCAGGTACCCCCCCCCCCCGGCACTAGATGTGTGCATTCCTTTGTAATGAATTTCGTTCATTCGTATTTCGGAAGTACTTCCGAAATAACAAATAGATTTGATCGGAAAACGAGACGATATGTAACGAATTTAAATCGTTTCATCATAAAAGCAATGTTTGATTTAATTGTGTTTTTTTTATTTAGTGATCCGAAATTCAAACTGATAATTATATAAAATTTCAATACGAAACAAAGTAAGTTCCAAAATGATTTTCAACCTAACAAACCAAATCTTTCAGCTGTGCACACCTCTACCTGGCACTGCTTCCCTCTCTAAGTGGCGCAGAGGGTGAAGCTGCCACCTCTGAGTCTGTCTGGAACTTTACTGGAGAATCACCACTGAGCAGGGTGAGAGGTCACATGGCCCACAAAGAAGACTTGTTGTTGCCCTGGCAGTTGCTGATTGTGCCTCCAGGTCCTAGGGCTTTATCAGGGGGGTATTAGGGCAGTTCCAGGTCAGACTGGTACTTTGGCAACTTCACTGATGGGCGTTCTACTCCACAGAATCCTGCTGCTGGCCCTCGCCACTGCCCTGGTGGCCGCTATGGTGACGTCACAAGGTGAGTACTGACGTGCAACTTTTCACCTCATAACTATCAGTGTGACCCGCTGCTCTGTGTATAACGCTGTGACCCGCTGTTCTGTGTATAACGCTGTGGGCCGGTGTTCTGTATAACGCTGTGGGCCGCTGTTCTGTGTATAACGCTGTGGGCCGGTGTTCTGTGTATAACGCTGTGGGCCGGTGTTCTGTGTATAACGCTGTGGGCCGCTGTTCTGTGTATAACGCTGTGGGCCGGTGTTCTGTGTATAACGCTGTGGGCCGGTGTTCTGTATAACGCTGTGGGCCGGTGTTCTGTGTATAACGCTGTGGGCCGCTGTTCTGTGTATAACGCTGTGGGCCGGTGTTCTGTGTATAACGCTGTGGGCCGCTGTTCTGTATAACGCTGCGTGTATCACTGTGACCCGGTGTGTTCTGTCTTTTTCTAGAGGAGCCAGTGACGCAGTTTGACCAAACACCAACTGTAGACAGCTCCATCGCAGGTAAAGGACAGTCTGGTACATGTGACACTTACTGATGGATAACAGCCAAATCAACTTCAGCTATATGTAACTAAGTATCCAGATGGTGCAAGGGGGTAACCCAAATTTACGTCAGATCGGTGATGGTGGATACAAAGTATATTAAAACTTAACTTTTATTGAATTAGAAGCACCAGACGGACATTTACACTTTGGACCACTAGGGGGCATCAAAGGAAAAGAAACAGTGAACATCACGCTCTGGATGGGCTTGCAGAGAATTAAAAAACAAACACGTGTGTCAGAGCTGCCGGGAAACTTAGTACATCTAACTTAGAAAGACCCAATAACATTGGAAGGGTCTCCTATAATGATGTCATTGATTCCCACATTCGCAGAGGATATGGAAAGTGTATATCAGGGATTAGCATGTTGGGGGAGGCAGACTAGATAGATTGCTGCATAAGCAGAGACAGGTGAGCCTTCAAGTGTTCACTGGGTATGGAAAAGTCTGGAAGTGGATTATCTGCTTAACTGCGAACAGACTATTAGACTAGTAAAGACCCTTAGAATGGTGAGCAGATTGTAACAGCTACCAGAAAATTCCGCAGAGGGAGGTAGCTCAGATTGCATTTAGAGGGACCCAGTGGCATTAAAAGGGTCTCTCCTAATTCTGTATCCTTGTTCCCCAGTTCACAAAAGGTATGGGGGAAAAAAAGCTAATTTTACCAAGGAGATTCCTATAGAAATTGCTGCAGGTGAGGAAAGTGACCTTCAAGGGTTCACTGCAAATGGATTTAAAAGTAGGAAACCAGACTCCTCTTAGCGGCTCTCAGTGTGTATTAATTGCTAACCAGCCTCTCAAAGTCCCTGCGTTACCGGCCTCTCAAAGTCCCTGCGTTACCGGCCTCTCAAAGTCCCTGCGTTACCGGCCTCTCAAAGTCCCTGCGTTACCGGCCTCTCAAAGTCCCTGCGTTACCGGCCTCTCAAAGTCCCTGCGTTACCGGCCTCTCAAAGTCCCTGCGTTACCAGCCTCTCAAAGTCCCTGCGTTACCAGCCTCTCAAAGTCCCTGCGTTACCAGCCTCTCAAAGTCCCTTCGTTACCAGCCTCTCAAAGTCCCTGCGTTACCAGCCTCTCAAAGTCCCTGCGTTACCAGCCTCTCAAAGTCCCTGCGTTACCAGCCTCTCAAAGTCCCTTCGTTACCAGCCTCTCAAAGTCCCTGCGTTACCAGCCTCTCAAAGTCCCTGCGTTACCAGCCTCTCAAAGTCCCTTCGTTACCAGCCTCTCAAAGTCCCTTCGTTACCAGCCTCTCAAAGTCCCTGCGTTACCAGCCTCTCAAAGTCCCTGCGTTACCGGCCTCTCAAAGTCCCTGCGTTACCAGCCTCTCAAAGTCCCTTCGTTACCAGCCTCTCAAAGTCCCTGCGTTACCAGCCTCTCAAAGTCCCTTCGTTACCAGCCTCTCAAAGTCCCTGCGTTACCGGCCTCTCAAAGTCCCTGCGTTACCGGCCTCTCAAAGTCCCTGCGTTACCAGCCTCTCAAAGTCCCTGCGTTACCAGCCTCTCAAAGTCCCTGCGTTACCGGCCTCTCAAAGTCCCTGCGTTACCAGCCTCTCAAAGTCCCTGCGTTACCAGCCTCTCAAAGTCCCTGCGTTACCAGCCTCTCAAAGTCCCTGCGTTACCAGCCTGTTTTCAGGCAGACCTGATGTGAAAATTAAAATCGCATCGAGAAATTGCTAGAAAGTGCTGCTCATCACCAATGTGATAAAATGGTTTGTATGGCTCGACATGTTTCGCCCGTGGGCGTCATCAGGAGCTGTCGACAGAAATTAATTAGTGAGCAGAAGCAGTTTTGCAGGAGCCATACAAACCATTTTATCACATTGGTGATGAGCAGCACTTTCTAGCAATTTCTCTCTGCTATTTTAATTTTCAATGTTATTGGGTTTTTCTAAGCTAGACTTGTATTTGTTAGTACATCTAAGTTCCCCTGCATTTCCCGGCAGCTCTGACACACGTGTTTGTTTTTTAATTCTCTGCAAGCCCATCCAGAGCGTGATGTTCACTGTTTCTTTTCCTTTGATGCCCCCTAGTGGTCCAAAGTGTAAATGTCCGTCTGGTCCTTCTAAAAGTTAAGTTTTAATATACAGTGGCAAGAAAAAAGTATGTGAACCCGTTGGGATTACGTGGAGTTTTGCATGAATTGGTCATTAAGTGTGCTCTGATCTTCATCTAAGTCACAACAATTTGAAAAACACAGTCTGCTTAAAATAATACAACACAAACATTATATGTTTTCATGTGTTTATTGAACATAACATGTAAACATTCACAGTGCAGGGTGGAAAACGTATGTGGACCCCTAGCCTAATGACTTCTCCAAGAGCTAATTGGAGCCAGGAGTGAGCCAACCTCGAGTCCAATCAGTGTGATATTATTGGATGTGTTGCTGAAAGCTGTCCTGCCCTTTAAAAACACACACCAGTTTTGGGTTTACTGGTTTCAAGAAGCACTGCCTGATGTGAACCATGCCTCGCAGAAAAGAGCTCTCAGAAGACCTACGATCAAGAATTGTTGACTTGCATGAAGCTGGAAAGGGTTACAAAAGTATCTCCAAAAGCCTTGATGTTCATGTGACCACGGTAAGACAGACTGTCTACAACTGGAGAAAGTTCAGCACTGTTGCTACTCTCCCTAGGCGTGGTCGTCCTGTAAAGATGACTGCAAGAGCACAGTGCAGAATGCTTAATGAGGTAAAGAAGAATCCTAGAGTGTCAGCTAAAGATTTACAGAAATCTCTGGCACATGCTAACATTTTTGTTGACACATCTACAATAAGGAAAACATTAAACAAGAATGGAGTACATGGGAGGACACCACGGAGGAAGCCATTGCTGTCCAAAAAGAATATTGCAGCACGTTTGAAGTTTGCAAAAGAGCACCTGGATGTTCCACAGCACTACTGGCAAAATATTCTGTGGACAGATGAAACCAAAATTGAGTTGTTTGGAAAAAACACACAACACTATGTGTGGAGAAAAAAGGCACACACAGCACACCATCAAAACCTCATCCACACTCAGGGCTCGAGTCGAGTGGGAACGCCCGAAAGGCTGGAGCAGGCGGCCGCCGCACATTGCCGGCGGCCGCGTGCTTCCTGTTAGAACGGCCCGCTGACAGGAAGTGGAGCCGCTCGCCTGGCTGTTTCATCGATCCCAGGCGAGCGGCTGCACTTCCTGTCAGCGGCCGTTCTAACAGGAAGCACGCGGCCGCCGGTCACAGAGAGGTGAGCTGGGGGCACTATCCATGAAACGCTGGGGCAGTATCCATGAGACCTGCGGCATTATCCATGAGAGCTGGGGCATTATCCATGAAACGCTGGGGGGCAATATCCATGAGAGCTGGGGCATTATCCATGAGAGCTGGGGCATTATCCATGAGAGCTGGGGCATTATCCATGAGAGCTGGGGCATTATCCATGAGAGCTGGGGCAGTATCCATGAGACCTGGGGCAGTATCCATGAGAGCTGGGGCAGTATCCATGAAACGCTGGGGGGCAATATCCATGAGAGCTGGGGCAGTATCCATGAGAGCTGGGGCATATATCCATGAGAGCTGGGGCATATATCCATGAGACCTGGGGCACCTGTACGTAGTGATACCTTTCACTGATCAGTATAGTTTCCAGTTTACACTCTTGAAAGCTTGTCTTTTAAATGTAAAGTTAACCCAATAAAAATGGTATCACCGGCTCGTCCGGCTATACTCGTGATTATATATATTTTTTCTTCAGGTAATAGGGGTTGTGGAATTCGTGGGGGAGTTCCCTCACTTTTTTTCCCAGGACTTGACCCCTGTCCCCACTGTAAAACATGGCGGAGGGAGCATCATGGTTTGGGGCTGCTTTGCTGCCTCAGGGCCTGGACGGATTGTTGTCATTGATGGAAAAATGAATTCCAGAGTTTATCAAGACATTTTGCAGGAAAACGTAAGACCATCTGTCCGCCAACTGAAGCTCCGCAGAGGATGGGTGATGCACCAGGACAATGACCCAAAGCATACAAGTAATTCAACAAAAGAATGGCTTCAACAAAACAAAATACGCCTTCTGGAGTGGCCCAGTCAGAGTCCTGACCTCAACCCGATTGAAATGCTGTGGCGTGACCTTAAGAGAGCGATTCACACCAGACATCCCAAGAATATTGCTACACTGAAACAGTTTTGTGAAGAGGAGTGGTCCAAAATTACTCCAGATCGTTGTGCAGGTCTGATCTGCAACTACAGGAAACGTTTGGTTGAGGTTATTGCTGCCAAAGGAGGGTCAACCAGTTATTAAGTCCAAAGGTTCACATACTTTTTCCACCCTGCACTGTGAATGTTTACATGTTATGTTCAATAAAAACATGAAAACATATAATGTTTGTGTTGTATTATTTTAAGCAGACTGTGTTTTTCAAATTGTTGTGACTTATATGAAGATCAGAGCACATTTTATGACCAATTCATGCAAAACTCCACGTAATCCCAAAGGGTTCACATACTTTTTCTTGCCACTGTACTTTGTATCAACCATCACCGAAAGGACAGTCTGCGCTGTGCGTATGGCTGGCTGTGCATATGGCTGGCAGTGTGCTCTGTGTATGGCTGGCAGTGTGCTCTGTGTATGGCTGGCAGTGCGCACTGTGTATGGCTGGCAGTGCGCACTGTGCGTGCGTATGGCTGGCTGTGCGCACTGTGCGTGCGTATGGCTGGCAGTGCGCTCTGTGCGTGCGTATGGCTGGCAGTGCGCTCTGCGCTGTATATTTTCATGTCAGGGGCTATTTATGTGATTCTTTGTAATTCCTTTGTTTCAGAGAACGAGGAATCCACCGAGCCGCCGGCAGAGAGTGAGTCTCCGCAGGGTTACTGTGCAAATGATACGGTGCCCCCCCCCTCCGACCCTGGTCATACCTACCCGGGGAAATGTACACCTGTGCTAAAGCAGCAGGAACCACAAATCACATGGGCGTCCACCACATGTAAACGCTCCCTACAATCCCGAGCAGGATCGCCATTCCCTGAGCCCGGAAAGACGCGGCACAATGTGGAAAAATCACATGATCTGCACAGAAAACGCCATAAAACCTCAGACAAAATCTGGAGCCCCCAGCCTGGACCTTTCCACCCCTCACCTCATCAGCCAGCATAAATACAAGCGATGCTCCAGTATGGATCCTATCAGGCCAGAGGGACATCAGGGCTCCTGGGTCTCTTAGAGGGGGATACGGCCAGGAGAAAATTACACGACGGCCCAGAAACCTATTTCTTATTGTAAAATTCTTGTTGTCTTGGCGACAGCACAGCCGGGTTCTTCTTCCTCTTCCCTATTTGGAGACACTGCCAAAGCCTTCCTTGAAATCTATTAAACACACCTGGGGACAGGTAAACCCCCCCCACCTGATGTTTAGCTCCTCCCCAGCCCCTATAACTCCCAGCAAAACTTTATTGGGAGGGAATAGAAAGCACTGACGCTGCGAGTAGGGAAAGAATTTTACGTTAAGAAATCCCGTTATTCCATATGTCGAGCGGCCGTACGGTTATGACATACAAAGCCCAAAAACTGGGTGGGAATTGCTGCCTAACCACCGCCTGCATCACCGCACGCCCAAAGGATGCATCGGCAGAGGCCAGGACATACAGACGGTAATGTTTGGAAAAAGTGCGACGACCAGATGGCAGCCTCACACAACTGCTCCACCGACGCTTCCACGTGCAACGCCCAAGAAGCAGCCATAAACCTCGTGGAGCGAGCCTTCACCTGCGGGGGGAACCTTACCACCAGCAGAAAACGCCAAAGAGATAGCCTGACGAATCCATTGACTAACATAAGTCTTAGAAGCACCAGCACCCTTAGATACACCATGAAAAAGGACAAAGAGGTGGTCAGACCGGTGGCAGGATTACGTCCGATCCAGGTTGACCCGCAAAGTCTAGACCACATCAAGCGAGGGCCATGTACCCAGATGAGACGACAAAGGAGAGTCATGGAAGGTAGAACATTTTCCTGACTGATGCCCCCCCCCCCTCTGTGGGAGAAAATGGGCAAGAGAAGCAAAGCCGTCTTACTTGCGGGAAAAACGGTGTATGGGGGGTGACCTGCCAGGGCCTCCAATTCCCGGTCACACCTGGCCGAGGTAATCGCAGGGAGAAAACCAGATTGAAGTCAAAGCATTGAAAAGGGCAGGACTGCAAAGGTTCGAACAGCGCCTCCAGAACCAGGTACAGGTCCCGAGGGTGTGGAACCAACTAAAAGGACGCAGAGAGGAGACCGCTTCAAAGAATTTCCTAATTGAAGGAGGCATGGCCAGGTCCATCAGGATGATTGAGGAAAGCACTGCCACCTGAACCTTCAAAGTCCCAGGACACAGACCTCGATGAAAACCTTTCTCTAGCTCTAGATGCTTAATCCGGAACCAGGAAAGAAACGTTCACCATACCCGGTGACACATACTTGCAGTAGAAGGATTATCATGAGACCGCAAATAAATCCGAGAGTCCCAGAGACTTCAATAAAGAAGCCTCCTCAGCCGCACTGTCAGACAAAACGACTCCAAAGTCAGTGATGGCACCGCAGGGAAGACGAGAAACGCATCTGACATTGGAAGGACTCCATAGTAATGCCTGGAGAGTATCAACGCAACGCCAAACCAAATCCTGCCAGGCCAAAATGGAAGGATTGCCAGCACCGCCGCCTGGTCTGGTCTTCTGAAGGATCCTGGGGCTTAAAGCCTCCGGGGAGAAGATACCAGATCGAAGTCCCACATAACCGAGAAGGCATCCAGTAGAACAGGATTGTCCGCTCTTCTTAGTGAGGCAAACCGGGAAAGTTTTGCACTGAACCTTGTTGCCATAAGGTCTATAGAAGGCATCCCGAACCGTGAGGCCACCTTGCCAAATGTCTCTACAAATAGGGACCAATCTTTCTGGTTCAGCAAGGATCGGCTTAGAAAATCCAGCAGAGCATGTACCAGGGCCCGTTGATTAATCTCTGCCCAGGCCATAATTTCTTTGCACAGAACTGAAGACCATGTTTTTCCTTGTTTAGGCAATACACCGTGGATATATTGTACGACTGAACTCCCCGCGTGTCCACACAGCTGATGAGTGAACACCTTCAGAGCTTCCAGGACGGCCCTCAACTCTTTGTATTTTGAGGACAGACCGCAACTCCAGGGATCCCAAAACCCTTGTGCCTGGGCGTCTTGGCAATGTGCGCCCCAGCCCTTCACCAAAGCGTCTGTCGTAACCGTGATCTAGTCCGTCAGCAGAAACAGCACACTGGAGTCCAGAAATGGTGACTGGAGTCACCACAGCTACAGAGTCCTGGTCCGTTCCGAGATGCGAATGTGCCTGTGCAGGGACGATAGTTCCTTGTCCCACTGAGACAGCACATCTCCTTGCAAAGGACGAATGTGTGCCTTTGCTCATGGGATGGTGGAAGTCGAATAACCCAGAACCCCGAAGCATATGTCTGATAGGGCCTTGCGGGGAGTCCTGGTGGAGACACCTGACATGTGATTTTGAAGCTTTTCCTTGTGATTGGAAAGAAAAACCGGTCCGAGGTGTCCAAAACCACCCCAGGAAGACAAGTCGCTTGTTCCAGTTTACCAGACAACGATGGAGTGAGAGAACCTCTACCTGGGACACGAGGGTGCTTTAATGAGCCAATCATCCAGGTAAGGTACAATGAAAATACCCCTCCTGACGCAAAAAGGCAGTGATAACCACTAACATTTGTGAGCACACCCGAGGAGCTGAGGACAGACGAAAAGGGAAGGGCCCTAAACTGAAAATGGTGAACAGCAAACCGGAGAAGCCACCTGCTCCTCAGGGCGATTGGCACATGAAGGTACGCATCCTGGAGATGATCCAAGGTGACCATATAATTGTCTTCTCGGAATGTGAGTGGCCATGGAAATAGTGTCCATTTGGAACTTTTCTCTCCTGGCACATCTGTTCACTTATTGCAAGTCTAAAAAATAGGTCAGAACGATCCGTCCGGTTTATCTACCAGAAAGAGACAAGAGTAAGAACTTTGAAAACAGTCTTGAGCTGGCACTGGTTCCACCACGGCCTTTGAAGGATGCCTTGAACTTCTGAGAACAATCGAGACTCAGAACACATCGACCTCTGACAGGAGAGAATGAAGGCATCGCGAGGAGTTGACACAAACTATAACATAATTGGTTTTTAGAGTCTCAAGGACCCAGGCGTCCGAGGTCGTCCCCCGACATATATCCGTGAAATGAAGGAGACAACCACCTGGCACGACTGATGAACATTTCGCTGTAGAGAACGAAAGGATCCACATGCAGAAAAAAACTATATGGTTCCAGGAGTATCTTGGACGATCCAGAGCCTTCTTTGTGTCCCCCAGCTGTGGCGAAAAATCCTGTAAAGCCGAGCCAAACATTACTGGTTCAAAGGATGGGCTACAAAGAGAATTCTCAGAAGCCATGTCTGCTGACCACGACCTTAGTCCTTAGCCAGACTGACGGGCCACCACATGAAGTCCCAATGCGCGGGATGATAACGTTTTTGTACGTAGTGTTTTTTTTTTTTTTTTAAATTTTGAGGAAGCTTTGGTAAATCTTCCAAAGAGGAAGAAGAACCCAACTGTACTGCCGCTAAGACTATCTAAAAAAAATTTGGTGGGAATCTGCATGACATAGACACACATAGCACCCCCTGGAGGCTGGGCAGCAGTGTCACAGCACCCCCTGGAGGCTGGGCAGCAGTGTCACAGCACCCCCTGGAGGCTGGGCAGCAGTGTCACAGCACCCCCTGGAGGCTGGGCAGGACAGTATCACAACCCCCCCCCCAGGTCTCCCATCCAGGCCTCATTGTTTATCTCTTTCTTTTTACAGCGGAGTCCGTGACAGATCCCACCACCTCGCCATCAGGTAAGGAGGAGCCCCCCCAGCAGGGCAGGGGCCTGGAGCCTGTGTCAGAACCCCCCAGCAGGGCAGGGGCCCGGAGCCTGTGTCAGAACCCCCCAGCAGGGCAGGGGCCCGGAGCCTGTGTCAGAACCCCCCCAGCAGGGCAGGGGCCCGGAGCCTGTGTCAGAACCCCCCCAGCAGGGCAGGGGCCCGGAGCCTGTGTCAGAACCCCCCAGCAGGGCAGGGGCCCGGAGCCTGTGTCAGAACCCCCCAGCAGGGCAGGGGCCCGGAGCCTGTGTCAGAACCCCCTCAGCAGGGCAGGGGCCCGGAGCCTGTGTCAGAACCCCCCCAGCAGGGCAGGGGCCCGGAGCCTGTGTCAGAACCCCCCCAGCAGGGCAGGGGCCCGGAGCCTGTGTCAGAACCCCCCCAGCAGGGCAGGGGCCCGGAGCCTGTGTCAGAACCCCCTCAGCAGGGCAGGGGCCCGGAGCCTGTGTCAGAACCCCCCCAGCAGGGCAGGGGCCCGGAGCCTGTGTCAGAACCCCCCCAGCAGGGCAGGGGCCCGGAGCCTGTGTCAGAACCCCTCCTCTCCCATAACTTGAGTTTCCTTTGGTCTCACAGAGGATCCGGTCAGTTTCCACGTGGGTCAGAGGTCACAGACAGAAGGGATGGCAGGAAGCGCGTCTTCCAACAGCGAGTCCTCCAACAGTGAAAACAACGACAGCCTCAACGTGGAGACCATGCAAGCTGGTGAGTGACCCGCCAAAAATGTAGCGACACAACCAAGGCCACAGCGGGATTCTGGGATTAAAACCCCTTTCAAAATGCATGGATTCAGCAAAATGACAACATTCCCAGCGTCCTCTATGGGGGGGAGGTATGTGAGGAGCGACAGGAGGATAAGCCTGGCAGAGGGGAGAGGTTTGTGAGGAGCGATGGGTGAGGAGCGATTGGGTCTGGCAGAGGGGGGGGGAGGTGTGTGAGGAGCGATGGGTGAGATGGATAAGCCTGGTAGAGGGGGGAGGTGTGTGAGGAGCGATGGGTGAGAAGATAAGCCTGGTAGAGGGGGGGAGGTGTGTGAGGAGCGATGGGTGAGATGGATAAGCCTGGTAGAGGGGGGAAGTGTGTGAGGAGCGATGGGTGAGAAAGATAAGTCTGCCAGAGGGATTTAACGGACTCATAGTTACATAGGCTGAAAAAAGCCGTGCGTCCATCGGGTTCCGCCTCTCACACTTCACCTGCTGCTGTGGATCCAAAAGAAGCAAAAAACCCTCAGTCTGAAACGCTCGCCAATATGCAACATACTGGGAGTAAATCCCTTCTTGCCCCCAGATGGCGTCAGATTTCTCCTTGGATCAAGAAGCTTTTACCCACATATTAAATATTATAACCCTTAATATTCTGTGTCTGCAGGAAGTCATCCAGTCGTTGCTTAACCCTTAATATTCTGTGTCTGCAGGAAGTCATCCAGTCGCTGCTTAAAAGTCTGTACAGACTCTGACCCAACCACCTCAACAGGCAGAGAATTCCACAGCTTTATTGTTCTCACCGTAAAATAACCCTTCCTATGCTTTAAGCTAAATTTTCTTTCTTCCAGTGTAAATGGGTGACCTTGTGTCCTGTGTATAGACCTGTTAATGAATAGCTTATCAGACAATGGTAACTCAGCCGTCTAAAGACATGTAGGGTTAATTATGACAATCTAATTTCCGACTGCACGTTTGCTCCTTCCAGGACCGGGTATGGACCTTCCGGCAGGTTCGGTGGAATCCAAAGAAAGTAAGACATTGATGAGATGAAGCATTTTATTGCACATAAGTACAAGTTGTTACAGAGATTTATTACGTGTTTTATTATTCTTACAGATGTGGACGCGGAGTCTGAAGAATCCTTTACCCTCCCAGGTAACTCCATACATTTGTTTCCAGTTCCCCTGTGACGGCCACCTCAACGAGACCAAGAACCCAGTGAAACCTCGTTAATAAAAAGGTCTTAGGGTCGCTTGCAATTTCAGTGCTTAGTGTTTCGGTGATTCCATTTCGCAGAAAATACAGTGAATGGTCACCATACTTTGCTGAATACAAGAAAATTCCACCAAACTGACGAGAAGAAAAGTCTCCTAAATAGGTTAAAGCAATAAAAGTTCATTAAAATGAAGAGGTCTCTTACAAAGAACACTGTTGGACCAGTACTTGGTGACCATACAAGGTGTAGGAGGGGGTAGAAGTGTGGATTGATTGGCAAAGATGGGGACACAGAGTAGATCTTTGCTTGTTATGGATTGGGTGTCCAGTTGATTAGTGAATAAGCCTACTTGTCTATAAACATCGGATGTGCATCTCCTGCTTGGCCGGTTTTATCCGCTCGGCTCACTTTTGGGGGAGCTGAACAGGACAGAGTTGAACCCGGAGCTGTGCCGCCATGACTGCATTTTTGACGTTCGTGGAAGGCACTGTAGAGGAACGACTAA
Organism: Leptobrachium leishanense; assembly: GCA_009667805.1. Classification (NCBI taxonomy): domain Eukaryota; kingdom Metazoa; phylum Chordata; class Amphibia; order Anura; family Megophryidae; genus Leptobrachium; species Leptobrachium leishanense. The sequence goes on along the minus strand of RXON01001299.1, from coordinate 27,407 downwards.
CAGCCCAATACCTTACATGAAGAGCCGCACAGACAGACATGGCATTGGCTTGGTGAGATTGGGCGATACAGTATAGATATGGTGAGGAAGAGATCAGGTGGCGGAGAGGAGCTGAGAACTACTTTCTCCGGGTTACGGAGACCTTGTGGAGTCGTGGGAGGTGGTGGTGATCAGGGGACGAGAGGTAGATAGACATATTGGGAGTGTATTTTGAAAAAACACAAGATTATAAAACCAACCAAAGGACAGCCAGAAGGGTGGTAAAATGACGAGCGACTGTTCCTCTGGAGATCCCAGCATGATGCTGAAGGGAATTAGAGGACTTCTAGAAGAATGGACAGGTGGATAGTCGTGATGTTGGCCATACAAGGTATGATCCATGTAAAGTGCACAAATGTAAGGAGCACTTCCACAGAGGATTGAACTCAACTGGATTAAGGTCAAAGAGTGATCCTCAAGGGTTCCTCGTCTGAGCCATGGACACTCACTCATACTTTCGTATGTTCACTCCGGGGAGAGGCTCCGCATGTCTCTGTATCGGTGACGGATTGTATGAAAAGGAGTAGTGTAGGGTTGTATTAAAGGGTAGATTGGAGTTGTTGTAGAGGGCAGAGGTGGCAGGCATGTTGGCAGAGGTGGTGGGCACGTTGGCACATTAAACCTTCAGCAGCCATGAGATCATCTGTCTTCTGTTTTTCAGCTGGAAAGTGACGTCCCCGCATCTCCAGCTCATCCCCCTTGGCCTGTGAATATCGCATCTTCTCGTCATCTTTCTTACGGGCCTGTTGGTGCCTCCTGGGTGCATGACCGTCGAGCCAGCGACCGGAGCATGTGTGTGAGCGATCAGCGAACCCGAAGACATCAACCAGGACTCGCTCTAGTAAATAAAGCCCTCAGCCCGTCCATCCATAGCTCTTGCTGTAATGTGCTTGTTAGGACTCCATGTCTCTACGTTGTCCCCATACGCCATCCAACGCCTCTGTGAACAGCCCTGCTTGAGCACAGGTGTGGTGGCACCAGTCCATGATCTCCCTGGGATAATCCTTTGCAGTTCCGGAGCCTCGTGTTTTATGTTGTTTTTCCCCCGCCGTGTAATAAAGAATTAAGCAGCACCATCGCCGATTCCTCTTTATCTCAGGCGCCTCGGCTTTTTCAGGTGATGCCACCACGTTTCCAGATTTACAGATGTATTGTCTCAAGGAAGCCCCTAGAACGCATCTTCCTGTGAGTGCACGGCGTCCACGTACAGGCTGGGGGGGGATCTCTGTGCGCACACAGTGAATACGAGCCGGATATAAGGCTCGGGTCTCCTCAATTCCTGATGCTCAGCAGGCCCCGCTGCTTTCCTTCGCCTCCGGTGGCTTCACGGGTCAATGCTGACAACCGAGTCTCGATCCACAGACTCCATGTCCCATGTAATATGTGCAGATTCCTGCGCACACGCTCTAACATCGTTCAGCAAAACGTGCAGCATGTTCCTCAGCCTGGACCGGGTACACGGCGTAAATAATCCTGTGCTAGACCTGCCCCCGCACTTTGAATGTTGGCATAAGGTTTCCCTCCTCCACCGCTCTGGGTCCAAAAGACGTCATTTGGAAGCACCCGTTGTACTTGTGGGCAGCAGATAGAAAGTGCTCGGCCATCGGATGCGGTGGGTGAGAAGGCTGTGTAAGGGTTCAGGGTGGGGGATGAAGGGGAGGGAGCTGGACTTTCCCGCCGCTGCAGCACCTCCTGGGGCTCTCATCCTGCCACTTCAGAGCACCAGGTAACCGAGGTCTGAGATCCGCAGCCTTTTCCCCGGAGTGATCAATCTGAGGTGCACACATTGATCTCCTTTGCGTCTCCTCAATGTGGGGTCATTAGACGCAGACTTTTTTCCAGCTTCCCTCACTTGTGTTTTCCTAATCGCGTCTGTAAATCTTTTTCTGTGTTTTTCCCTCGTTTCCCCGTTGTTGCGGTATTAGGGACAGGTCCGTCTGAGCTGAGCAGATCCGTGGAAGAAGTGATTTGGGGCTGGGACACTATGCAGGAGATATCAGCTTCACAATCCGTTGGCTCAGCGCTGGCGGGTGATTGAAACTCATTAGGGAATATATCCCCCGTCACCTTGATTTCGGAAGCCATTCCATAGGTGGAAGGTGTGGGGACATGTTGGTGCTGTAAGGATCCCCAGATGCTCCTGAGTGAAGGAGCGCGACGGCTGCCAGTATGTACGGAGATAACGGCATGGGAGGCAAGTGACCGATAGAATTTTTTTGCAGTCATTTCATGCAATCAGGATTTTTCACCACGGCTGGAGATTATACCCTGGCACACCGCTGGTTAATTCCTGGATTGCATGCTGTGCAGCAGAGGTGGCACCTCCTGCGCCAACGCCCCCCGACGCTTAGGTCTGAAGTATTATGTGGCCCACATGATTGGCAATAACCAGGCAGGAGACGGTGACTTTATACACAACTGCATAGCTTTATACAGAGAGAGGATTATACAGAGAGCATCGTGTAAAAATCCAAAATACAGCACACTATAAACAGAGTAAATATACAAAGGGTTTCAGCGCCAAGCGGTCCTACCGGAGAGCGTTACCTGCCCACCGCTGCGCCAAGCTCTGCGTACTGGCGGGAGAGAATACTGAAGATTAACTGCGGCAGCAAAGAGGCACACCGGCCCGGCAGCAAACAGGCACACCGGCCCGGCAGCAAACAGACACACCGGCCAGGCAGCAAACAGACACACCGGCCCGGCAGCAAACAGACACACCGGCCAGGCAGCAAACAGACACACCGGCCAGGCAGCAAACAGACACACCGGCCAGGCAGCAAACAGACACACCGGCCAGGCAGCAAACAGACACACGGCCAGGCAGCAAACAGACACACCGGCCAGGCAGCAAACAGACACACCGGCCAGGCAGCAAACAGACACACCGGCCCGGCAGCAAACAGACACACCGGCCAGGCAGCAAACAGACACACCGGCCCGGCAGCAAACAGACACACCGGCCAGGCAGCAAACAGACACACCGGCCAGGCAGCAAACAGACACACCGGCCAGGCAGCAAACAGACACACCGGCCAGGCAGCAAACAGACACACCGGCCCGGCAGCAAACAGACACACCGGCCCGGCAGCAAACAGACACACCGGCCAGGCAGCAAACAGACACACCGGCCAGGCAGCAAACAGACACACCGGCCAGGCAGCAAACAGACACACCGGCCAGGCAGCAAACAGACACACCGGCCAGGCAGCAAACAGACACACCGGCCAGGCAGCAAACAGACACACCGGCCAGGCAGCAAACAGACACACCGGCCCGGCAGCAAACAGACACACCGGCCAGGCAGCAAACAGACACACCGGCCAGGCAGCAAACAGACACACCGGCCCGGCAGCAAACAGACACACCGGCCCGGCAGCAAACAGACACACCGGCCAGGCAGCAAACAGACACACCGGCCAGGCAGCAAACAGACACACCGGCCAGGCAGCAAACAGACACACCGGCCAGGCAGCAAACAGGATGAATTGCTTAGTGTCATCCCCTGTTGCCTCCTGACCTTACCCACCACAGCCTCCCCAACTCCCTGATGTCACTCACTGCAGCCTCCCTGACTTCCCCACCGCTGCCTCCCTAATCTCCTGAGATACTTGCCACAGCCTCCCCGACCCCCTTATCTAACCTGCTACTGCCTCCCCAATCTCCAGACCTTACCCACCATTGCCTCCCTGATCCAAACAGACACTGCCTCCCTGATCCAAACAGACACTGCCTCCCTGATCCAACCAGACACTGCCTCCCTGATCCAACCAGACACTGCCTCCCTGATCCAACCAGACACTGCCTCCCTGATCCAACCAGACACTGCCTCCCTGTTCCAAACAGACACTGCCTCCCTGATCCAACAAGACACTGCCTCCCTGATCCAACCAGACACTGCCTCCCTGATCCAAACAGACACTGCCTCCCTGATCCAACCAGACACTGTCTCCCTGATCCAACCAGACACTGCCTCCCTGATCCAAACAGACACTGCCTCCCTGATCCAACAAGACACTGCCTCCCTGATCCAACCAGACACTGCCTCTGCCTCCCTGGCCTCACCCACCCACTGATGTTACCCATCAGCCGCCTGCCCATCCCTCCTGCTAGCTGCCCTGGTTTTAGCAATTCTATCCCCGTATAATATCCACATACTGGGTCCTTTCTGCTCTCCTCAGGCAGAGCTCCCCGCAGAGCTTCCCGACTCCTCCCCGCAGAGCTTCCCGACTCCTCCCCGCAGAGCTTCCCGACTCCTCCCCGCAGAGCTTCCCGACTCCTCCCCGCAGAGCTTCCCGACTCCTCCCCGCAGAGCTTCCCGACTCCTCCCCGCAGAGCTTCCCGACTCCTCCCCGCAGAGCTTCCCGACTCCTCTCCGCAGAGCTTCCCGACTCCTCTCCGCAGGGGGGTTTCATGACTCCTCTTTGCCTCCCCTTCATACATGAAGCTTCTTCCAGTTTACCTATTTGCCCGCACACCCACTTTGAGGACCACCCTCCTCCTCTATGCCCCCCCCGACTCATGTCGCCAAACCACACGCCACGGCCTAGTAACCATTACTCCGCAGGACCCTGACATAGAGGTCGAACCCCTATTCCCGCCCTAAACTTTATAACCTTGCGCTGGATCCACAAAGCCGCCGGATCCCGCAGACTCCATGTTCAGTGATGAGCTGCGTCCCCCCCCCCCCCCGGTACCGGCCGCAATCTGTGTACATGCTCTGCAATAAAACGGATAAAACCCAGCTTACACTTAAAAACCTTAAAAAGTCCCAAATCCTGCAGAATACAGCATAAAAAATCCCCCAAAAAGGGTAAAAAAAACCTAAAATCCCCCCGAGGGAGAATAATGCGATATTCTGTGAGAATCAGGGGACGATGATGGAGCAGAGAAAGGGTCATGACCTCTTGCCCGAACATGAATCATGGAGGTCTGAATGAGGCAGCACTCACCTAGGAGGAGGCCTGAAATAGTGAATGAGGCAGCCCTCACCTAGGAGGAGGCCTGAAATAGTGAATGAGGCAGCCCTCACCTAGGAAAAGGCCTGAAATAGTGAATGAGGCAGCACTCACCGAGGAGGAGGCCTGGGATAGTGAATGAGGAATCACTCAACTCTTCGGAAGCCTGAGGGAATCACTCACCAAGGAAGAGGCTTGGGATCGTGAATGAGGAATCACTCACTCACCTAGGAGGAGGCCTGCGTGAGGCAGCACTCACCTAGGAGGAGGCCTGCGTGAGGCAGCACTCACCTAGGAGGAGGCCTGCGTGAGGCAGCACTCACCTAGGAGGAGGCCTGCGTGAGGCAGCACTCACCTAGGAGGAGGCCTGCGTGAGGCAGCACTCACCTAGGAGGAGGCCTGCGTGAGGCAGCACTCACCTAGGAGGAGGCCTGCGTGAGGCAGCACTCACCTAGGAGGAGGCCTGCGTGAGGCAGCACTCACCTAGGAGGAGGCCTGCGTGAGGCAGCACTCACCTAGGAGGAGGCCTGGGATAGTGAATGAGGCAGCACTCATCTAGAAGACCTGGGATAGTGACTGAGGCAGCACTCACCTAGGAGGCCAGGGATAGTGAAAGAGAAATCACTAAACTAGTCGGAAGCCTAAATGAGGCAGCACTCACCAAGGAGGAGGCCTGGGATAGTGAATGAAGAATTACTCACCTAGGAGGAGGCCTTCGTGAGGCAGCACTCACCTAGGAGGAGGCCTGTGATAGTGAATGAGACAGAACTCAACTAGGAGAAGACCTGGGATCGTGAATGAGGAATCACTCACCTAGGAGGAGGCCTGGGATCCTGAATGAGGAATCAGTCACCTAGGAGGAGGCCTGGGATCGTTATGTGATTATAAATTGTATTTTGGGAGAATTTGGCCTGGAGAAAATCGAGGCAGCTACGAGCGGCCATAATGACAGAAGGCTGAGAGATATTAGAGAAGCAGCGGGTACCGAGGCTCCCCGGCCGGCGAGCACAGTACACACACACACACACACACACACACACACACACTGTTCTTATACTGGGCACGCCACAGAGTGCCCTTTATATGAGGGTCAACAGCAAGAAGAGAAGGGCGGCAGCAGCGAGCAGAGCATTCTGCGCAATAATGGTGAGCCTGAACCTCTGAGAAATGATGGAGAAACGTCAGACAGCTGGTGGCTACTTGTGACCCAAACAAAACCAAGAGGGACTGGGGGCAGACGCGGGCAATCAGAGACTCGATCGCAGGAGCCCCCCCACAAGGAAGACGCTTTCATACCCACGGGTAAAGCTGATGCTGGGCAGGAAACCTCCACCTCAGTTTGGCGGCCTAGGGGCAGGGGAGAAGGTGCACCTGTGCATACAGGTCAGTACAGTCCTGCTTGGACCCATCGCACACCAGATAATAACAAGTCAAACAGGTCCCTGGCAGAGTCTGTAAGGTCTAGGATACGCCGGAGTCCGTGGACTTGGTCTGGGAGTCCCAGGAGAGCAGCGCCATGGTCGGGTCTTCGGAAACATCCTGCGACTCTGAGGGAAGAAACGGTTCGTCTCCGTCCAGCTCCAAGAGAATCGGGAAATCGGAGCTCCCGGAATCCATCAGTATGAGCGGCTGGCCGGTGTAATGGACGATCTGCTTCCCTGGGAGAAAAAGAGAGTGAGGCGCAGGAAATGTGAAGAGTACAACCGGTATGGTGAGCACGTAACCGTGCAGCAGCACCAAACCCTGAGACAGCCGATATGGTAAGCACCCAACCGTGCCGCAGCCCCGAACCAATGCGTCAACACCAAGCCATGCTGCATCCAATGCGTCAACACCAAGCCATGCTGCATCCAATGCGTCAACACCAAGCCATGCTGCATCCAATGCGTCAACACCAAGCCATGCTGCATCCAATGCGTCAACACCAAGCCATGCTGCATCCAATGCATCAAAACCAAACCATGCTGCATCCAATGCGTCAACACCAAGCCATGCTGCATCCAATGCATCAAAACCAAACCATGCTGCATCCAATGCGTCAACACCAAGCCATGCTGCATCCAATGCGTCAACACCAAGCCATGCTGCATCCAATGCGTCAACACCAAGCCATGCTGCATCCAATTCGCCAACACCAAGTCATGTTGCCGCCGACAAGTCAACACTGAACCCTGAGGCCGCCAACACCTAACTATGAGGCTATATTACACCCTGCAGTTGCCAACACAGCTTTATCACACCCCGCAGCCGCCAACACAGCTAGATAACACCCTGCAACCACCAAAACAGCTTTATCACACCCTGCAACCACCAACGCAGCTAAATCACACCCTGCAGCTGCAAATGCAGCTAAATCACACCCTGCAGCCGCAACTATACTATTATTATCATTTATATAGCGCCAACAGTTTCTGCAGCGCTTTACAATAACAAAAAGGGAACAAGTTACAAATAAACGGACATATGATGGAAACAAGAGGTGTAGAGGGCCCTGCTCATAGGAGTTTACAATCTAGAGTCACACCCTGCAGCCGCCAAGGCAGCTAAATCACACCCTGCAGCCGCCAACGTGGCTACATCACACCCTGCAGCAGCCAAAGTGGCTACATCACAACCTTTGGCAGCAAAAGCGGCTACATCACACCCTGCAGCAGCCAACGTGGCTACATCACATCCTGCAACAGTCAACGCGGCTAAATCACATCCTGCAGAAACACTAAACCATGCCCCGCTCAATCTAAACTGTTGATAATGTATGAGAGACAGGATGTGGGGGCTTTCCTGGAAAAGGTTACCTGCGTCTGTTGAGCTGGACTCATTTTCGGTGGCCTTCTGCTCCTGGGAGGCCAGTAACTCCTGAATCTGTGACACAGAGGAACACGCTCAGACACGGGAAGCGTTTTACAATAGGAGAAGCGTCACAGGGAAAGCGTTGACCCCACAGGGATGATGCACGTCAGTCAGTCAGTACTCACACTGGCAAGGCTGGAATCCAGGTCTGGAAGGGACAGGTCCGACACACCCATGGAAGGATTAAACAACTGAAAATCAAAAACACAGTTACATATACTGTATACACGACAGACCGGGCCGGTGGAGAGCGAGTACACGCAAACCCCAAACCAAACGTGGAAAGAGACTTACGTCCAGGAGCGTGCTGGCGTCCATACTGAAGCTGTGTGTGTTGAACATACTATGGAGATTGTCCAAGCCGGAATCGATGGCCTCCACGTAATCATTCAGCTCACCTCTACGGGGAGAAAGCCAAGAAATGAGGAAAACTCTGCAGGAAGGGAGGGGGGAAACCACAACGATGAGACTGGATGTCTCAGCAGAGGAGGGCGAAGGACAGGAAACGGTAAGATACAGCTCATACAATAAGGGAGAGGGACGGGAAGATACAGCTCAGCCAATGAGGGAGAGGGACGGGAAGATACAGCTCATACAATAAGGGCGAGGGACGGGAAGATACAGCTCAGCCAATAAGGGCGAGGGACGGGAAGATACAGCTCATACAATAAGGGCGAGGGACGGGAAGATACAGCTCAGCCAATAAGGGCGAGGGACGGTAAGATACAGCTCAGCCAATTAGGGCGAGGGATGGGAAGATACAGCTCATACAATAAGGGAGAGGGACGGGAAGATACAGCTCATACAATAAGGGCGAGGGACGGGAAGATACAGCTCATACAATAAGGGCGAGGGACGGGAAGATACAGCTCATACAATAAGGGAGAGGGACGGGAAGATACAGCTCAGCCAATGAGGGCGAGGGACGGGAAGATACAGCTCATACAATAAGGGCGAGGGACGGGAAGATACAGCTCAGCCAATGAGGGCGAGGGACGGGAAGATACAGCTCATACAATAAGGGCGAGGGACGGGAAGATACAGCTCATACAATAAGGGCGAGGGACGGGAAGATACAGCTCATACAATAAGGGCGAGGGACGGGAAGATACAGCTCATACAATGAGGGCGAGGGACGGGAAGATGCAGCTCAGCCAATGAGGGCGAGGGACGGGAAGATACAGCTCATACAATGAGGGCGAGGGACGGGAAGATGCAGCTCAGCCAATGAAGGAAAGGGACGGGAAGATGCAGCTCAGCCAATGAGGGCGAGGGACGGGAAGATGCAGCTCAGCCAATGAAGGAAAGGGACGGGAAGATGCAGCTCGGCCAATGAAGGAAAGGGACGGGAAGATGCAGCTCAGCCAATGAAGGAAAGGGACGGGAAGATGCAGCTCGGCCAATGAAGGAAAGGGACGGGAAGATGCAGCTCAGCCAATGAAGGAAAGGGACGGGTAGATGCAGCTCGGCCAATGAAGGAAAGGGACGGGAAGATGCAGCTCGGCCAATGAAGGAAAGGGACGGGAAGATGCAGCTCGGCCAATGAAGGAAAGGGACGGGAAGATGCAGCTCGGCCAATGAAGGAAAGGGACGGGAAGATGCAGCTCAGCCAATGAAGGAAAGGGATGGGAAGATGCAGCTCGGCCAATGAAGGAAAGGGACGGGAAGATGCAGCTCGGCCAATGAAGGAAAGGGACGGGAAGATGCAGCTCAGCCAATGAAGGAAAGGGACGGGAAGATGCAGCTCGGCCAATGAAGGAAAGGGACGGGAAGATGCAGCTCGGCCAATGAAGGAAAGGGACGGTAAGATACAGCTCAGCCAATGAGGGAGAGGGACGGGAAGATACAGCTCATACAATAAGGGCGAGGGACGGGAAGATACAGCTCATACAATAAGGGCGAGGGACGGGAAGATGCAGCTCATACAATAAGGGCGAGGGACTGGAAGATGCAGCTCATACAATAAGGGCGAGGGACTGGAAGATACAGCTCATACAATAAGGACGAGGGACGGGAAGATGCAGCTCATACAATAAGGGCGAGGGACGGGAAGATGCAGCTCAGCCAATGAGGGCGAGGGACGGGAAGATGCAGCTCAGCCAATGAGGGCGAGGGACGGGAAGATGCAGCTCAGCCAATGAGGGCGAGGGACGGGAAGATACAGCTCAGCCAATAAGGGCGAGGGACGGGAAGATACAGCTCATACAATGAGGGCGAGGGACGGGAAGATGCAGCTCAGCCAATGAAGGAAAGGGACGGGAAGATGCAGCTCAACCAATGAAGGAAAGGGACGGGAAGATGCAGCTCGGCCAATGAAGGAAAGGGACGGGAAGATGCAGCTCGGCCAATGAAGGAAAGGGACGGGAAGATGCAGCTCAGCCAATGAAGGAAAGGGACGGGAAGATGCAGCTCAGCCAATGAAGGAAAGGGACGGGAAGATGCAGCTCAGCCAATGAAGGAAAGGGACGGGAAGATGCAGCTCAACCAATGAAGGAAAGGGACGGGAAGATGCAGCTCAGCCAATGAAGGAAAGGGACGGGAAGATGCAGCTCAACCAATGAAGGAAAGGGACGGGAAGATGCAGCTCAGCCAATGAAGGAAAGGGACAGGAAGATGCAGCTCAACCAATGAAGGAAAGGGACGGGAAGATGCAGCTCGGCCAATGAAGGAAAGGGACGGGAAGATGCAGCTCAGCCAATGAAGGAAAGGGACAGGAAGATGCAGCTCAGCCAATGAAGGAAAGGGACGGGAAGATGCAGAGGATGGAGACAGATAGTAGCAGCTCGGGAGCAGAGGATGGAGACGGATAGAAGCAGCTCGGGAGCAGAGGATGTAGACGGATAGAAGCAGCTCGGGAGCAGAGGATGTAGACGGATAGTAGCAGCTCGGGAGCAGAGGATGTAGACGGATAGAAGCAGCTCGGGAGCAGAGGATGTAGACGGATAGTAGCAGCTCGGGAGCAGAGGATAGAGACGGATAGAAGCAGCTCGGGAGCAGAGGATGTAGACGGATAGAAGCAGCTCGGGAGCAGAGGATGTAGACGGATAGAAGCAGCTCGGGAGCAGAGGATGTAGACGGATAGTAGCAGCTCGGGAGCAGAGGATGGAGACGGATAGTAGCAGCTCGGGAGCAGAGGATGTAGACGGATAGTAGCAGCTCGGGAGCAGAGGATGTAGACGGATAGAAGCAGCTCGGGAGCAGAGGATGTAGACGGATAGTAGCAGCTCGGGAGCAGAGGATGTAGACGGATAGAAGCAGCTCGGGAGCAGAGGATGGAGACGGATAGTAGCAGCTCGGGAGCAGAGGATGGAGACGGATAGTAGCAGCTCGGGAGCAGAGGATGGAGACGGATAGAAGCAGCTCGGGAGCAGAGGATGGAGACGGATAGTAGCAGCTCGGGAGCAGAGGATGGAGACGGATAGTAGCAGCTCGGGAGCAGAGGATGGAGACGGATAGAAGCAGCTCGGTCAATGAGGGTAAAGAACGGGAAGAAGGAGCCAAGATAAAATTTTGTGGCTATTATTAGTAAACGGACCTGGGTTGAGGTGCAGGGTGCCCGGAAGAGGAGGGGGTGTTAAAGTGGCATTAAACCCTCAGATTTTCTAACATAAAACAGTACTATAATGTGAGCCTTACTGTAATCCAATGTAATCCAATTGGCAGGACTTCCTGTTTTCAGGTGACCACCGCTTCTCTGTAATGCCTCATGGTGTCAGCGTTTTCACCCAGAACTACAAGAGGACGTCCTGCAGACATCCACATCCCCGTCCACTTTCATTGCATTGTGAACTGTGCAATGAATAGGCTGTTTATGATAAAACATAAGCAATAAAGTTTGTTTAAAGAAAAAAATACCTAGCTCTGATTATGAGAATCTGCAGAAAAGGAAAAAAAAAAAAAACCACAGCACTTTCAGACAGCAGTTGTCAATCACAAGTGGGCGGGGATGTGGATGTCTGCAGGACGTCTTCTTGTAGTTCTGGGTGAAAACGCTGACACCATGAGGCATTACAGAGAAGCGGTGGTCACCTGAAAACAGGAAGTCCTGTCAAGCATGATTAGAGATGAGGATTTAAAAGAAACAGAAGCAAAGGGAAGGAAAACTACCCTGCATTACAGTAAGGCTCACATTATACTACTGTTTTATGTTAGAAAATCTGAGGGTTTAATGCCACTTTAATTGCACGGTCAGGTGAGGCATACACACCTCACACTACTGTGAGTTTTATTGCTGTGGATTCGGTGATACGCTCATGCACACCACACACTACTGTGAGTTTTATTGTTGTGGAGCTCTGGGATACAGTAATGTGCAGTGTGTAGGAGTGTGAGTTTTATTATTTTAACCCCGCACACTGAGCTCTGTGATTCCTTAACCCAAAATAATGTTTAGCTTTCTAGTAGTGACATTTAGTGTGTGAGGTCTATAAGGTTATTTTGCAAGCACTTTATTTTTCTCAGTTGTTGTAATGTTCAGATTTTTATTAAACATGTTCAGGTGACGCCAGATTTGTGTAGAAATTGTGATTTTTCAAAAATTTAAAAATGTACAGAATATAGGCACCTGATACCGGTTATCGGCCTGAAAGGCTGCGGCCAATCGGTATCGGTGCCTAAAAAGTGATATCGGTCTATCCATAGTATATAGACCCAGCCAGCGACCGAGTTAATGATCAGAACACCGGGACCATCCGCATAAACACATCGTTAAAGAACAAAGCGGAGCAGCAAGAAAGAGGACAAGCTCCAGGATTGGTTTTATTAGATGGGAAGAGGAACAAGATTGCAGGATATGTGAGGGGGGAGGGGTTTTATATGCTCCGTTTATTCAGACAGTTTTTCTCTGCTGCTATTGTTCACAAAGCAATAAAGAAAAGCCAATACTCGCCTCCGAGTCTGTATTAAAATACTAATTTTAATACACGGACTCAGAGGTGAGTGTTGCAATCTCTTTTTCTTGCTTAATTAAACAGCAGCAAAATAATCAATGAAAAACATCTAAGAAACTGTTTGAGATAAAGAGAAAACATATCCAGTGTAACATGGACGTGACCCAATCCCCCCTCCTTCCACTTGAGTCAGTCCATCATCCTGTTACTCTCCATAAAAGGACCTGCCCCACCTCCACACTTCCTCTTTTTCTTGCTGCTGGCAGATAAGTATACACTACATTCCATTTCTGTCTGTCAGTCTGTGTTATATGGGACACCTGGCTTTAACCGAGGTGTCCTCCGCATTTCTGTGTGTTTAAGTTGGGTTTATCTCCCTCTGTGGTTGATCTGACTGACCCAGCTTGTGATGTCTCAGCTGCACGCTGATTATTTTACCATAGCTAGCGCCGCGCGGCTCCAGCCTTCCCCAGGGCGCAAGCGTGTCCAGCACCCGCGCTTTTCCTCTGGCTTCACATCCTGCTTCTCGCAGTTCCCTCGTGCAGAGTGATTTATGCCGCGTACTAACACCATCACGCGCCAGGCCTCCCGTCAATCATCCTCAGCGCAGGAGTCAGATTTGGGGGAGGCTCCCCGCAGCGCGATACTATCAGTTACAAGCGTTTATAAAGCTCATTCACGTTCTGTAGCGCTGTACAAAACGGAGAGACAGAATAACAAACATACATACGGTACTCATTACAAACCGCAAACAGAAGACCCGGCTCGAGAGCTTACAATCTAACAGATTCCTTCAAACATTTCCTTGAGAAAGCTGATGCAAAATATGATGATGACCCGGCACACCCGGGAGATGATTCGGGAGATACACTCACTGCGGTGAGGCCCTCCGATGCCCCCATGGCCACCGCCAAGGGGAAACAGCCCGCCAAGAAACAGTGCGGCGCGGCTGGAGGGGCTGGCATCCCCGCATCACTGCCAGGGGCTGCTGCAGCCGGCACTTCCACACCTTGCAAGCATACACAAAAGTCTAATTATTCTGAGGGGGTCCAGCAAATGCAGCAGACCTGCGCCCCCTCAACACCGTCCTCCCGCAATCCATGCCCCGGTAGATCTCTACCAATCAGAAGGGGAGGAGGACGTGGGAGATGCTCGAGAAGTTTATGCCTCAGAGAATGAAATCGTAGACACGTATCTACCTGGTCAGAAAGCACCTGAGCAACCAGGGCTCGTTTATGACCCACAGGGCAATTCTCGATTCTGCCCAGAGGACCTGTCACACCCTCGGTCCGCCGAGTGGGTCCCACTCCCCAATGTGCAAAAATGGGTGGATTTTCATGTACGCTGCCCACTTGATAAAGCTTCTCGTAACAAGATGAAAGCGGAGTGACCCCGGCCCACCATGTGGGGAAAAACCGGCATGACCCCTGAGATTATCAAGATATTCATTGAATTTGCTACTCCTAAAGGATGGTCCCCAAAACGGGGCACAGGCCAGGCCTCTCACACCTGCCAGGACTAACTCCTGGATGCCACGGGCCCCTAGTTAAGCTGTTTGATGTGGCTGAACAAACCAAATCCTCTGACACCCCGCTAGACCCTGATGATGTCACCAATTGGATCCAGAGGTCCCAGTCTTTCCTGGCCAACACCAATGCGGCTTTAGCGGCAGTAAGGCGCACGCGCGTCCTAAAATGGACTCACAGCTTGCTGGGGAAGCAGATAATGAGCTGGGTGCCAAGGCTCAAGGATTTCTGTTTGGGAGGAGGGTTTTGTAGGATATGTTCGAATATTCGGGTGCCTTTATCACGATGGACAAGGTCACCTTCTCCTTAAAAGGTTTCTCCCAGGGTGCTCGGGCTGGCAGGTCTCGGGGGCCGAGCTGCCAGTCGCGCAGGGGCGAACTTCTCCCATCCGTTCCCAGGCTCCAATGCTGGTGGCTCTGCGGGGACCGAACAGCAAACTGCCTATTTCTTCCCCTCACGCTCCAGACCCTGGCGCAGCCGAGGTTTCCTCACGTTTAGAGGAGGGCAAGGAGGCCCTCAGGCCCATCCAACAGGTAGATATACCAGCGGGTCTGTGCAGGTGGGGGTCCGCTTAGGCTTCTTGATTGCCGTCTGGTGGCGTATCTCACAGCTACGTGGGTCCGTCGCACCATTCAGGATTTTCTCTATAGAGTTCATTTCTCCTCCACCACAACCATCTCTCCCTCTCCCATTGGTATTGTCGGGAGGAGGACAGCTCGTTGGGGGACGCGGAAATGGCGGAACTCTCCCGCAATGAGGCAGTAGCTCACTCAGCACTAGAATCAGTTTTGTTTATGGGGAATCTACTCCTGGTTTCGATGTATGGCGGAGGTCTCAGGTAGGTCCTCACCCTATAGGGTCTTCTCTCTGCAACCAGACGACTAGCTCGCGTGGACACATCTGACTGTTGCCGCTCTGACTGGGCCATTGACAGTCTTCTCCAGGGGCTTCTTCTGGAGAGGAACCACCTGGCTGTTTTTCGCTGTCTCCCGTTTGACTTCTCCTCCGTACCCTGGTGCTTCGCCAAGGTATTGAAGTCTGTGGTCGCTCGTCGCCATTCGGAGGCGGTCTGATTGGTTGTCTGGACGGCATCCTCCTGATGGCGGAGTCAGAGGCTCTACTTTACTGCCATATTCCAGTGATGTTTCTTCTCTAGTGCTACTAGCGGCGTTTCTGAGGCTCCTGCCGGCTTTCCTGGACCTTCTGAAGGACCCCGCCGGGCTCCCACACCCCTTGCTGACCCTAGGGTCTTGTCCTGTTTTGGCCTCCATGGATTCGGGTGGGCCGGGGCAGCCGGAGGAGTTTTGGAATGCACTACCTCGCTCCTTCGCTCCGCCTGATCCCCAGGCCCCTTATCTTGCGATGCTTAGTTCTGGGCCAGGTGGTTTTGTTGGTATTTGCGAGGGTCCTGGGTTCCTTTCAGACCCCTGTGAATATAGTTCTTGATTTCTCACGGAGGTTTCCTACATTGGGGGGGGGGGGGCTTGGGTTTCTTGCTCGGCGCTTCACTTGGGTTTTCAGGGTACTCCTCTAGGCACACATTTCCTGCTCTGTTCCCCTGTTCAGAAAGGTCTGAGTTTTTCTTGTCCTCCGCTCCCTCGGTACTCCTCTATCTGGGATGGGGGGGGGGGGGTTACTCCACTTTTTGGTCTTCTGGCCTTTCCGCGCTGACTTGTCACTCCGGCGACTCTGTGTACCTGCTGGTGTTCTTTGTGCTGGGTTAGCGGGTGTATCAGGCTAGGACTCTGCCTTTTCCATAGGGCGACGGGTTCCCCTCTGTTTAGCTTCTGGCCCCGCATGCTTCGGTCGCTTCTGCCTCTTCGCGCGCTAGCTTGATTTGCTGCTTGGTAAGGATGGGGTAGATGTGTCCATGTTTGGTGGGCGCGTGGTCCGTTCCGCTGTGGCTTCTTTTGGGGGGGGGGGTTTGTGGCTATCGCCTAGACGCTTTGTTACGGTCCGCAGTTGGTCGGGGGGGGGGGGGTTCACTTTTTCGGACCTTTTTCTCCTTTGGTTCATTGGTCGTCCGCGGTGTCGGGCCAGCTTTGAACTTGCAACAAGAGCCTCTGAGTCCGTGTATTAAAATGATGGAGTTTAGCCAAGTATGACGGTAAGTTAGAATTTTAAAAGGACTCCGAGGCGAGTATTACCCCCCCCCCGTCCCTCCCAGGGCGGACTCCGGTTTTCTGGCGCTGCGTTCTCACCTCTCGTGAGGTGTCTTACCTCTTTTTTCTCTTTCAGCTTTGTAGACGTGGAGTCTTCTTCCCTGGATCTTGGGCCTCTGGGTCTCTCCTCGGATGTTGGATTTGGTTTTCTTTCCACAGCTTGTTGGACGGTTTCCGCAAGACTGGGGACGTGGTTTGGCTGAGCTGGTCCTTTGAGGATTCATAGTGCGCTGTTCGTCGCCTTGAAGGAATCGTTCCTTCTGGTTTCTACTCCCGATTTTTGCTTCGTTGTTCCGTGTTAGGTTGGACTATCTCAGCAAGAAAGAGGAGGTTTGGCGGTGGGGCAGCTCCTTTTATGGAGAGTGACAGAATGATGGACTGACTCAAGTGGAAGGAGGGGGGGATTGGGTCAAGTCCATGTTACACTGGATGTTTTCTCTTTATCTCAAACAGTTTCTTACATGTTTTTCATGGATTATTTTGCTGCTGTTTAATAAAGCAAGAAAAGGATGTTGCAATACTCGCCTCTGAGTCCTTTATTGAAATTCTAACTTAGCTAAATTCTATAACTTTCCTTCATAAACTCAGAAAATTACAATTACACTCTGAAGCATCCAAATAGTAACAAAAATACCCCGAAAGCAATCTGCCCCGAACACGCCGAACTGGAATATGCACTTCCTGCAGAAACATGGCGGATCTGGTTTTTAACACAGCAATGAAAGGTAATATCGCTGCCACAGGCTGGAGCTCCTTACAGACCACAAACCGGGACATCTTAAAAGGAACAGCACATTGCCTGGGGGTGTGCGGTCAGAATCCAGGCCATGTCCTGGGTGTGTGGGGGGGGGGTCGCTGCACAGGCCGGTACATGTCCTGGGTGTGTTGGGGGTCGCTGCACAGGCCGGTACATGTCCTGGGTGTGTTGGGGGTCGCTGCACAGGCCGGTACATGTCCTTGGGGTGTTGGGGGTCGCTGCACAGGCCGGTAAATGTCCTGAGTGTGTTGGGGGTCGCTGCACAGGCCAGTACATGTCCTGGGTGGGGGGGGGGGGGTCGATGCGCAGGCCGGTACATGTCCTGGGTGTGTGGGTCGTTGTGCAGGCCGGTACATGTCCTGGGTGTGTGGGTGGGGGGGTTGCTGCACAGGCCGGTACATGTCCTGGGTGTGGGGTCGCTGCACAGGCCGGTACATGTCCTGGGTGTGTGGGGTCGCTGCGCAGGCCGGTACATGTCCTGGGTGTGTGTGGGGGTCGCTGCACAGGCCGGTACATGTCCTGGGTGTGTGTGGGGGTCGCTGCACAGGCCGGTACATGTCTTGGGTGTGTGGGGTCGCTGGGCAGGCCGGTACATGTCCAGGGTGTGTGGGGTCGCTGTGCAGGCCGGTACATGTCATGGGTGTGTGGGGTCGCTGCACAGGCCGGTACATGTCCTGGGTGTGTGGGGTCGCTGCGCAGGCCGGTACATGTCCTGGGTGTGTGTGGGGGTCGCTGCGCAGGCCGGTACATGTCCTGGGTGTGTGTGGGGGTCGCTGCACAGGCCGGTACATGTCCAGGGTGTGTGGGGTCGCTGTGCAGGCCGGTACATGTCCTGGGTGTGTTGGGGGTCGCTGCACAGGCCGGTACATGTCCTGGGTGTGTGGGGGGGTCGCTGCAAAGGCCGGTACATGTCCTGGGTGTGTGGGGTCGCTGTGCAGGCCGGTACATGTCCTGGGTGTGTGGGGTCGCTGCACAGGCCGGTACATGTCCTGGGTGTGTGGGGTCGCTGCGCGGGCCGGTACATGTCCTGGGTGTGTGTGGGGGTCACTGCACAGGCCGGTACATGTCCTGGGTGTGTGGGGTCGCTGCGTAGGCCGGTACATGTCCTGTGTGTGTGGGGTCGCTGCGCAGGCCGGTACATGTCCTGGGTGTGTGTGTGTGTGTGTGGGGGGGTCACTGCACAGGCCGGTACATGTCCTGGGTGTGTGGGGTCGCTGTGCAGGCTGGTACATGTCCTGGGTGTGTGGGGGTCACTGCGCAGGCCGGTACATGTCCTGGTTGTGTGGGGTCGCTGCGCAGGCCGGTACATGTCCTGGTTGTGTGGGGGTCGCTGTGCAGGCCGGTACATGTTCTGTGTGTGTGGGGTCGCGCAGCCGGGCAGGTCCCATGTCCTGTGTGTGTGTGTGGGGGGGGGGGGGGTTGCTGCACAGCCCGGTACATGTCCTGGGTGTGTGTGTGGGGGGGGGTTGCTGCACAGCCCGGTACATCTCCTGGGTGTGGGGTGTGGCGCAGGTGGCTCCGGTCCATGTCCTGGTTGTGTGTGTGGTCGCTGTCGCGAGGCCGGTTACATGTCCTGGGTGTGTGGGGGTCACTGCACAGGCCGGTACATGTCCTGGGTGTGTGGGGGTCACTGCACAGGCCGGTACATGTCCTGGGTGTGTGGGGGTCACTGCGTGCAGGCCGGTACATGTCCTGGGTGTGTGGGGGTCACTGCGCTGGCCGGTCAAGGTCTATCACGGAGATAAAGGCCTAGGGGGGCGGTGGGAGACATAGACAGACATATCTAACCCTGGCTCTGTCCTGCCCTGCTGTGAGGAAGAGGAGCTGGGGAAGAGCCGGGAGATCTCAGCCATCTGCAGAGTGCTAAAAACGCTGAAAGAGACAAACAGAGCAGAGACACTCAAAATAACAACGCAACGGCAGGAGAGCACACACAGGAAACCATGCGGCGTGAACAGAGACAGGAAACCATGCGGCGTGAACAGAGACAGGAAACCATGCGGCGTGAACAGAGACAGGAAACCATGCGGCGTGAACAGAGACAGGAAACCATGCGGCGTGAACAGAGACAGGAAACCATGTGGCGTGAACAGAGACAGGAAACCATGCGGCGTGAACAGAGACAGGAAACCATGCGGCGTGAACAGAGACAGGAAACCATGCGGCGTGAACAGAGACAGGAAACCATGCGGCGTGAACAGAGACAGGAAACCATGCGGCTGACGAGACAGAGACAGAGACCACCATGCGGCGTGAACAGAGACAGGAAACCATGCGGCGTGAACAGAGACAGGAAACCATGCGGCGTGAACAGAGACAGGAAACCATGCGGCGTGAACAGAGACAGGAAACCATGCGGCGTGAACAGAGACAGGAAACCATGCGGCGTGACCAGAGACAGGAAATGCATGCAACTAAAGCAGAGGCCTATAGGAAACCGGGAGATACCATGCAGAGAGAGCTGAGGCCTATGGGAAACCGGGAGATACCATGCAGAGAGAGCAGGGGCCTATGGGAAACCGGGAGATACCATGCAGAGAGAGCAGGGGCGTATGGGAAACCGGGAGATATCATGCAGAGAGAGCAGAGGCCTATGGGAACTGGATGATACCACGGAGAGAGAGCAGGGGCCTCTAGTAAATCGGGAGATAGCATGCAGAGAGAGCAGGGGCCTATGGGAGATATGTAATAGGATATGTGCATTGAGAGCAGAGGCTTCTGGGAAACGTGTAATGGGAGATACCATGAATCTTGGGTGAAGATGAGGAGAAAGGATCCAGTTACAGGTACTGGAGGGGCCGGGGAGGTAACACGGGATTCTGGAAGGTGCTGGAGGGGCCGGGGAGGTAACACGGGATTCTGGAAGGTGCTGGAGGGGCCGGGGAGGTAACACGGGATTCTGGAAGGTGCTGGAGGGGCCGGGAGAGTAACACGGGATTCTGGAAGGTGCTGGAGGGGCCGGGGAGGTAACACGGGATTCTGGAAGGTGCTGGAGGGGCCGGGGAGGTAACACAGGATTCTGGAAGGTGCTGGAGGGGCCGGGGAGGTAACACGGGATTCTGGAAGGTGCTGGAGGGGCCGTGGAGGTAACACGGGATTCTGGAAGGTGCTGGAGGGGCCGGGGAGGTAACACGGGATTCTGGAAGGTGCTGGAGGGGCCGGGGAGGTAACACGGGATTCTGGAAGGTGCTGGAGGGGCCGGGGAGGTAACACGGGATTCTGGAAGGTGCTGGAGGGGCCGAGGAGGTAACACGGGATTCTGGAAGGTGCTGGAGGGACCGTGGAGGTAACACAGGATTCTGGAAGGTGCTGGAGGGGCCGGGGAGGTAACACAGGATTCTGGAAGGTGCTGGAGGGGCCGGGGAGGTAACACGGGATTCTGGAAGGTGCTGGAGGAGCCGGGGAGGTAACACGGGATTCTGGAAGGTGCTGGAGGGGCCGGGGAGGTAACACGGGATTCTGGAAGGTGCTGGAGGGGCCGGGAGGTAACACGGGATTCTGGAAGGTGCTGGAGGGGCCGGGGAGGTACCACAGGATTCTGGAAGGTGCTGGAGGGGCCGAGGAGGTAACACGGGATTCTGGAAGGTGCTGGAGGGGCCGGGGAGGTAACACGGGATTCTGGAAGGTGCTGGAGGGGCCGGGGAGGTAACACGGGATTCTGGAGGGGCCGGGGAGGTAACACGGGATTCTGGAAGGTGCTGGAGGGGCCGGGGAGGTAACACAGGATTCTGGAAGGTGCTGGAGGGGCCGGGGAGGTAACACGGGATTCTGGAAGGTGCTGGAGGGGCCGGGGAGGTAACACGGGATTCTGGAAGGTGCTGGAGGGGCCGGGGAGGTAACACGGGATTCTGGAAGGTGCTGGAGGGGCCGGGGAGGTAACACGGGATTCTGGAAGGTGCTGGAGGGGCCGGGGAGGTAACACGGGATTCTGGAAGGTGCTGGAGGGGCCGGGGAGGTAACACAGGATTCTGGAAGGTGCTGGAGGGGCCGGGGAGGTAACACGGGATTCTGGAAGGTGCTGGAGGGGCCGGGGAGGTAACACAGGATTCTGGAAGGTGCTGGAGGGGCCGGGGAGGTAACACGGGATTCTGGAAGGTGCTGGAGGGACCGTGGAGGTAACACAGGATTCTGGAAGGTGCTGGAGGGGCCGGGGAGGTAACACAGGATTCTGGAAGGTGCTGGAGGGGCCGGGGAGGTAACACAGGATTCTGGAAGGTGCTGGAGGGGCCGGGGAGGTAACACGGGATTCTGGAAGGTGCTGGAGGGGCCGAGGAGGTAACACAGGATTCTGGAAGGTGCTGGAGGGGCCGGGGAGGTAACACGGGATTCTGGAAGGTGCTGGAGGGACCGTGGAGGTAACACAGGATTCTGGAAGGTGCTGGAGGGGCCGAGGAGGTAACACGGGATTCTGGAAGGTGCTAGAGGGGCCGAGGAGGTAACACAGGATTCTGGAAGGTGCTGGAGGGGCCGGGGAGGTAACACGGGATTCTGGAAGGTGCTGGAGGGACCGTGGAGGTAACACGGGATTCTGGAAGGTGCTGGAGGGGCCGGGGAGGTAACACGGGATTCTGGAAGGTGCTGGAGGGGCCGGGGAGGTAACACGGGATTTTAAGGCATTGACTCAGAGGCGAGTATTTGCATTTCTTCCTTTAT
Source organism: Leptobrachium leishanense (assembly GCA_009667805.1). NCBI lineage: Eukaryota > Metazoa > Chordata > Amphibia > Anura > Megophryidae > Leptobrachium > Leptobrachium leishanense. The sequence continues at coordinate 5,573 of RXON01001299.1, read as the reverse complement.
TGCCCCAACAGCAGCAAAGGGTTAACTTTGAAGAAAAAACTTTAAACATACAACACACCCTTCCAACATGGGGAGGCCCTCCCATAGTCCATGTCCCGCCCCAAACCCCTCCACAAGTATCCACTTCCTCTTTCTTTGCTGCTCCCGCAGTGGCAACATCTCCTGAGATAAGTGTATCCGCGCTTAGCGTTTTACTTGTCTTTACTAGTTTTTTTCATTTTTTTCCTAGCATTCAAAACATCTATAATTTACGGTTTCTCTCAGTCACCTAATCCCGGTGTTAGTTGCGGAGGGTGCCGGTCACTTTTTCCCGGTGGCGGGCGCGATTTTCACACTTTCACTGATTTATTACTTTCAGTTGTTCCAATATAGTTTTGCTTTGTGGTTACCGATTCACTGTTCCGTTTTCGCACGCTTTTCTCTGCTGGCGCTCCATGCACGCTCTCTGTTCCGCATAGCTCCTCCCACGATCTCGCGTCTGCCTCCCGCGTGATCACCCGCCGTCATTTGCCGAAACTTTCAACCTTACGATGTGAGAACGCTACATCTCCTGCTTCTTATCTATGGAGTAGGCAAATAATAATAATGTCCCTCTCTAAGCCCGCCGATACGAGCCCCCCATGTTCCGGTACCCATTCGGTATCTGAGTCCGGGTCTTACACTCCGGCCCAATATGAAGCAAGCTCCAAGGGAAAAAAGCGGGGAACAAGGGAAAACGCCACTCGAAAACGGAGGCTCGGTTTGCCAGACTGCATACCTCCCTCGAGGCCTCCATGTCACCTGCCGTCCACTCGGCCATAGTTTCCTTATCTGACTCTTGGCAACGCTCCCTTACTGCAGCGCTGACCGCAGCCCAAGTTTTACCACCGTCCTCGGCTGCCTCCATCACTTCACACAAGGAGTGTGGGGAGTCTCTGCAAGGCCCTTCCACAGAGTCGGTGCCTGCTCCTATAGGAGCAAATTATGTGCCGCCTTCAGGCGTGCATGCTGCCATGAGCAGCGGCGGGGCTGGCACCCCCACATCACTGCCAGGCCCTTCCAAAGAGCTGGTTCCCCGAAAACGCTCTGCAGACTGCAGGGTGCCCCCGGTGGTTGGTGCCAAAAAGAAGTACCAGGCGGCCCCGGTGCTGGCAAAATATTCTGATTCAGAGGGTGACGGAGCTGGGGAGCCATTGAGCGACGAGGATGAAGTCCTCGAGTTACACGCTCCTGCAGACTCAGCCCTCATGATACCTGAGACACGTGCTCCTCCCCAGACATCAAAAAGCCTGGTCATCTATGACCCCCAAGGGGACCCCCTATTCGAACCAGGGCAGCTCTCTCATCCCCGTTCTACTGCCTGGTACCCTGCTCCACTTATAGAGCAATGGGTCGATGCGCACATGCGCCGGCCACTCGAGCGAGCAGACCGTGCCAGACTAAAGTCTGAATGCTCCAGACCCACTATGGCTGGGAAGACCCTCAACAAACGCGTTTTTGGAAGGGCAGGCAGCTTCAGGGGTCGTGCTGCCGTCCGAGTGGGTTCCACTGCTCCCCGCACCTCTCGAGGTCCCAACACCACTGTCGTGCCTTCCACTAATTCCTGTGGTCCCTACATCTACTATGGAAACAACAGAGGCTCATGGCGCGGCAGAGGCTATCGTGGCACAAGAGGCTCCTCGTACCACCGACGCCCAGCAGGTACGTCCTTACACCATTATCCCCTTTTCCTGAGTGCAAGTGGGTGGCCGCCTCCGACTCTTTTCCCACGTCTGATCCACCATCACAGCGGACCCCTGGGTGTTCCCCGACCCTCCTGTTCAGTAATTACCCCCTCCTCCCATGCGCTTGGCGGCTCCCCAGGAACAGTTAATCCAGGAGGAACTAAGGGACCTCCTGCGAAAAGGGGCTATGGAACGTGCGCACCCGATCTCTTCGGGTTTCATCAGCAACCTCTTCCTCGTAGCGAAGAAGGGAGGGGGCAGACACCCAGTCATCAACTTATGGGCTCTCAACGCTTGGGTGGTTTAAAACCACTTCAAGATGGAAGGTGTCCATACCCTCAGGAACTCTCTCTCCCGGGATGATTGGATGGTAAAATTAGACCTGAAAGATGCTTATCTTTCAGTTCCAATCGCCCCGGACAGTCGCGACTTCCTCAGATTTGCCTGGGGACCTCATGTCTGGCGGTTCACATGCCTACCCTTTGGCCTGTCCTCTGCCCCGTGGTGTTTCACCAAGCTCCTCAAGCCGGTAGGGTCCTCCCTCAGGTCTCGAGGGGTAAAACTGGTGATCTATCTAGACAACATCCTCCTGATGTCCTCCATCCCGCAGACTCTGCTCCTTCACCTCTCCAGGACAATCACTGCTACAGGACTTGGGGTTCCTCATCAACGAGGAAAAAAATAAATAATAAAAAAAAATTGATCCTTCTCCCTGCTCGCATGGAATTCCTGTGGTTCGTAGTGGACTCCTCTCTGATGTCCCTCCACCAAGGTCTCCTCCATCAAGAAGGAAATCAGACACCTGTTACGTCTCCCTCGCTTCCCCCTCCGCTCTCTGGCCCGTATGGTGGGCCTGTTAGCGGCGGCGCATCAGGCAATTCCGCCCAGTCCTCTACACTACAGGGCCCTCCAGCTCTTGAAGGCCTGTTCACTCCGGTCGGGCCTGGAGTACTCCAACCAGATCTCCCTCTCACCAGAGGCAACAGCGGATCTTCAGAGGTGGCTCCACAATCTAGAACGATGGAACGGCAAACCACTCTCCCCTTCCCGAACCCCACCCTGATCATCGAATCGGATTACAGCAACGCGGGCTGGGGTGCCCGCTCCGGAGACGAGGAAACCGGGGGCCTTTGGTCCGACGCAAAACTCCACATCACCTCTCTGGAGCTCTTGGCCGGCCTCTTCGCCCTCCAATGTTTTGCGAAACCCGCACGCACACAGAGTGTGCTGTTGAGGATGGACAACGCCTCAGCGGTCCGCTATGTCAATGGCCTAGGTGGACCACTCTCCCAGAACTTGACCCAGATGGCCACCAGATTCTGGGAATTCTGCTTCCAGCAAGATCTGATGGTTGACGCCCAATTCCTACCAGGCTTGGCGAACCAAGTGGCGGATTGGAATTCAAGACATCTCAGAGATTCTGGGGATTGGCAGCTACATCACTCCGTTTTCTCTGCGCTCTCGGCCTGGACCTTTTCGCCTCCCGCCTCAACACTCAACGCCTTTCTACAAGACTGGTCGAACCATCATCTCTACGGATTTCCCCCGTTTGCCTTGATCGCCAGATGTCTCCAGAAGGCCCGTCTGCAGGGGATCACCATGGTTATCGTCACTCCATTGTGGCGGACACAGCCTTGGTTTCCCACTCTCCTCAGCATAGCGATAGATGCTCCCGCCTCCTCCCGTCCGTCCCCCTGCAAGATCCGCCAGGCCTTCCACATCCGCTGGTGACGTCAGACCGCCTCTGGCTCTTGGCTTGGTTAATCTCTGGAGACCCCCTCAAGACGCTGGGGTTTCGGACCGGACTGCTGAACTCCTCCTCCACTCCTGGGCCCCAGGCACCCGAGGATCCTACAAATCCGCCTGGGACAGATGGTCCGCTTGGTGCTTGGGACGGCATTCAGATCTATTCTGCCAAACTGCTTATGTTATTTTGTCTAGTGGCCTGTAAGCGCGTAGGGGATGTCTGCGCTCTAGACTGTGGCGCACGTTCTTTTGTGCCCGATGGTGTTCGTTTCAACATCTCACGTCGTACTTAGACTTCTCTGTCTTCTGTTCTTTTTCCGGCTTTCCCTGCCTCCCCCCAGCTCTGCCCGGTCCGCTGTCTCCAAGCCTATGAGGCTCATACAGCCTCTTTCCGCCCTTTGCTTGTTTCTCCACTTTTCCTGTCCTTTTGTCCTCCACATAAGCCGTGGGGTCCTCTACCCTTGCTGGATGGCTGTGCTGGCTTATGGACTTAGCGGGCGTGGATACCGCCTGTTTTGGAGATCATTCGTTGTGTAGCGCCAGGGCTTCCAAAGCTGCGGTTGTGGGTTGTGGTCTCGAAGACATCATGAGGGCGGCTGATTGGTCTCGTGAGTCGACCTTTCGCACCTTTTACTTTAAGCCTATTTCTGCCATGTCTGATGAGGTTCTAGGACGGCGTTGAACTTGCAAATAGAAGCCTCCGAGTCAATGCCTTAAAATTCCTAAATTTTCCTAGTCCTACGACGGAAAGTTTTAATTTTAATAATGACTCGGAGGCGAGTATTTCCCTCCTGTCCGTCCCTTGCACGCATACACACTCTGTATTAAAGTTTTACTGACGCGTGGTGTCTTTGTTCACACTCTGCGCTGCTGTCTGGTGTGTTTGCTGTCTGTGCTGCTAGATGTGCTGTGTTGATGTTCGGCACCGGTTCTGGCTCTGCTTCTTACCCCTCTCCGTGTTCAGTATGTTTTTCAGCATCCTGAATGGACGGTCACTTGCTGGATGTACCGGATGGTCTATGTTCCAGCTCCCCTGAATGATTGAGCTGTTCCGTTGTCTGGTCCTCTCCTGTTGCCGTGTCGCAGCCTCGAAAGAGGAAGTGGATGCTCCCGCAGTGGATACTTGTGGAGGGGTTTGGGGCGGGACATAGACTATGGGAGGGCCTCCCCATGTTCGGGAAGGTTGTATTGTATGTTAAAGTTTTTTTCTTCAAAAGTTAACCCTTTGCTGCTGTTGGGGCAATAAAGGAAGAAATGCAAATACTCGCCTCGGAGTCAATATTAAAATTTAAACTTTCCGTCATAGGACTAGGAAAATTTAGGAATTCTGCAAGGTGCTGGAGGGCCAGGGAGGTAACGTGGGGCTCTGGAAGGTGCTGGAGGGGCCGGGGAGATAACAGGGTGCTCTAGAAGGCGCTGGAGCGGCCGTAGAGGTAACGGGGTTCTGGAAGGCGCTGGAGAGGTAACGGGGGGGGGGGGGCTCTGGAGGGGCTGGGAGGTAATGCGTAGCTCTGGAGGGGTCGGAGAGGTAATGGGGCGCTCTGGAAGGCGCTGGAGAGGTGACGGGGGCTCTGGAAGGCGCTGGAGGGGCCAGGGAGGTAATGCGGGGATCTGCAAGGTGCTGGAGGGGCCGGGAGTAACGCGTGGCTCTGGAAGGCGCCGAAGGGGTCAGAGAGATAAAGTGAGGCTCTGGAAGACGCTGGAGGGGTAACGGGGTGCTCTGGAAGGCGCTGGAGGGGCCAGTGAGGCAACGCAGGGCTCTGGGAGGCGCTGGAGGATCAGAGAGGTAACGGGGGGCTCTGGAAGGCCCTGGAGAGGCTGGGGAAGTAACGTGGGGCTCTGGAAGGTGCTGGAGAGATAACACAGGGCTCTGGAATGCGCTGGAGAGGTAACGGGGGGCTCTGGAAGGCCCTGGAGAGGCTGGGGAAGTAACGTGGGGCTCTGGAAGGTGCTGGAGAGATAACACAGGGCTCTGGAATGCGCTGGAGAGGTAACAGGGGGCTCTGGAAGGCGCTCGAGTGGCCGGGGTGGTAACGCGGGGCTCTGGAAGGCCACAGGAGAGGTAACGGGGCTCTGGAAGGCGCAGGCAGGACTGAGGGGCCCCGTTCAAAAGCTGAAACATAC
>RXON01001298.1:0-42637 GCA_009667805.1 Leptobrachium leishanense | reverse complement strand
TTCTAGTTTAAAAAAATCCACTTGGCCCAGCGGTAAATCCTGATTGTGCTCTAGATTTGGTCACTGAGTGGCGTAGCACTGGGCTTGTCATGTCAACCAAGGACCACGGGTGCTACAGCTTAGCTGCTGCTGCCTTCCTGCCTGTGCTTGCATGCCAAGCTCACCTTCGTCACCCGCAGCTACCACCCTACTCACTGAGTTACCCCCCCCCCAAGCCTAGTCTGCTTCAACCTTCTGTCCTGAAAGGACCAGATGCCCCAGAGCCGAACGCAAATGGTTCCCAAAAATACAAAACTGTTAATCCCAAACAGCCAACACCAGAAAACTATTAGTTAGGGGCTTAATACAAAGATGGTACAATTGTATGAAATGGAAATGCAACAGCTAAACTCAACTGCTTCTTACTGAGCTCTGGTTCCAGTGGACTTGGAAGAGAAGCAGAATCCCCAGAGTTCAGATCACAGGAACTGAGATCTTCAGTGTGGGGGACCATGGCACGTTACTGGTTCCTTTAGCAATCTATAGACTCTCCACCCAGTGACATTCAGCTGTGAGCAATGTCCACTCAGCTTCAGAATTATATATTCTGAAAATCCCATCCAGTTAGAACCAGTAATGGTTTAATTCCTCCCTTAAGATATAGGATCTGAAGACCGGATCTGTACATTAACACAATGATCTATGCATTGGCGCTTTCATTCACAAGGGCTCCAAATGACCCCTGCATCTCCTGTAGTGGGATTTCCCTGCAGGGCAGAGATTCCCTGATTGAAATCTTTCTCGTGCGCAATTACACGATGGCTAAAATGAAGCCAGCATTGTGCAAAGTGTAATGTTAACCAGGGCTCGAGTCCATCGGGAACGGCGTTCCCGCACTTTTCCCACAGCAGGAACATTGCAGGAACGTAGTTTCCGATAGGCCACAAACTCACAAAGTGTTAGTGCTTGCTGACGCCGCTCTCCTGGATCATGGCCGCTCCCGGCTGACACTCGCGCAGCTGCACCTCTGCGTGTGGTCGGTACTGTAGGTGGGGCCGGTAGACAAGTGACGTGCCCAGCTGCCAGCCGCAGGCACATAACACGTGCGCTGGCTGTGTGAGGTCAAACAGCACGACATTTTACAGGAGGACCACACCCCTTTCACTCTCATATGCGCTGCTATTGGACGCCATCTCGCCACAAACATCGGTACAGGGGAGAAAGGTATCTGTGTGGCCCAGCCCCTTGCATAGACATTATTGTCCTCGCACAGGATCACATGTAGAAGCAGCTGTAGAATGAGAGGAGAGGCTGACCCCCAGAAGTGAGGAGGTTAACAGATCCCGGGTCGCCCTGCACTGTCTCTGGGGATCATGTGAAAGAGGCTGCATGAGGAGCACACTGGGACCTCCCTCCCTAAAGCTTACCTGACAGCTTTCAATGCTGGGGGTGCAGGACACTCTCTCAGAGCAGGTCCTCCTCTTCCCAAAGACCTGGGAGCTGGGATAGATCCAGTGAGGAACGTTGGGGGTTATGGATTACAAAGTGGCAGCTCAGAGGTAAGAGGGACAAGCCTGGTCCATCCTGCAGAGTCTGGGGGCGCCTTTTAAAATGCTGGCTCTCCTGCAAGCATTGTCCCAGTCATGTGGCCTCTCAGGTGACACAGAGGTGCCCTCCCCTCTCCAATCCTGTGGTAAAGCTGTGGTGTCCTCCCTGCAAAGTGTCACTCATGCTGCAGCCCTTCATGGATGGAGAGGGGTTACAGAAATCCAAACCTACAGGAGTCAGAAAGTGTCCTCTCATCTGCCCTACACTGCAACTCCCATCAGACAGGAGGTGCAGTCCCCAGCAGGGCATGATTATTCCTTACACCTAACCTGGAGTGCCTGGGCACCGTGTGCCCATCCTGTGTGGCAAGTGTTTGGAATCTTATTTAGGAATACTTATTAGAATGTTAATGTTATCGTTAGCTTTTGGCCCTAACGTGGGCGCACCATATTAAAAACCAAACGCTAATGGGTTAAGTAACGCGTTAGTGTTTGGTATCTTGTGCTTTTCAGCGCGAAGTTACTGCACTTTGTGCTCCCTATACTTAACATGGGGAGCACAAAGTGTTAATCAGCATTAGGATTACAAAATCGAACGTCTGGCTGCAGTTAACAAAAAGTTAACCAGAGCCAGGACTTGGTGCTAATGGAATCCGCTGGTGCAGAATCCATTAGCAAAAACTTGAAAAAAACAAACTAAAATCAGATACTCACCTCCTGTCCCACAGTGAGAACAGCAGCCCCATCCGCTTCTTCTGGTTGCCGGGGGGGGGGGGGGGGGGGAGTCCCCAGCAGTGGAAGCCTCAATGGAATCCTATGGACTGCATGAAGGGGATGCTCGCGGTGGTGCTTTGAACTGTATCAAGCATCACACTTAAACGGGGACGCTAAGGAGAAACCTGCAGGCGCACCTTATCCACCTTATCGCCCCCGTTTAAGTGATCTTCCTAATAAGGCTACTAGTTTTTTTTCAGTGCTATGACTTAGTGGTGAAAATTATTAGTGCCCCCCCAGTTTTGACTATGTGCCCCCTATATAGTGTTCCTAGAGTCCCACCTGCACCAGCTACTGCCAGCCAGAGACTTGTGCACCCTCAGGCCAACTGAAGCGGCAGAGACAAGAAAAGTTAATATGATGTAGAATGTTCTGACTTATTATAAATAATAATATTTATATAAGTCAGAATTATTTCCCAAACTTTCTTAATGGTAAAAATAAAATTAATTGATAATAGGGTCTATTATTGTCACCATATTTTCATGATGCCGCCATGAAATGCATAGCACTGTAAATAAATGTTGCAATCTCTTTTCTGGGAAAGGAAAATGTGTGTATATATTTTTGCAGGTGATTGGGTTAATGGAAATCTTGAGTGAGTTCCCTCACATTTTTTCCCAGGACTTTACCCCTGATGTTAACCCTTTATGACAGGCTGGGATTCTGAGGAAACCTTAACCCTTTCTGGCTGCATTTCTGAGAAAGCTAAAATGTTCCGACTTTACATTTTCAAACTCTGAGCAGTTACACGTTTTATAAAGCGCTAAAAGGTTCTGTAGCGTCTACAGAGGCAGAACATACAGGTTAAACGCACAGTATAGTAGGTGAGAGGAGCCCGCTGGAGCTTCCAATCTAAGGATAGGGGTGTCGCACTAGATGAGGGTTAAGGGCACCATTGCTGCGCTTTACCACCGCCTTATGGAAGCAGCAAACCCACTCGACCGTGCTGATAAATGGCCAGATATTCTTGACCTGACACCGTCAGCATCGGTTTCAATCTGTGGAAGTGGACGTTTCCTGTCTTTTCATAGACTTGTATAAACTGCTTTCAGATTTCATGTCTTTTGCCAGAAAGGGTTAATAGTCACTGTTAAAAGGACTCCACCACTTGGTGGAACTAGATTACTTTAGAATTTATAAACTTCTCCTGAAATTCTTTGCATGTAAAAAGGAAAGCTTTGGGGTAATCGGATTCCAATACTGTGATTTCTCCCAAAATCTAATAGTGTTTTACTTTGTGGCTGTGCTTTTAACAATGAGGTGGAGGGAATATTTAGATAAAGCAGCAGGGGGTGTATTGTGTTCACCAGGCTACCTGAGATAAGAGCTGAATGCAAAGACGGGAGTGTAAAAGACTTCTAATCTACCCCGTGGTGATGTCCTTTGAATACATCCCACACTGAGTCAGTGACTAATCCATTCTATGGCCAAAGCCACGCATTGAGTAAGTGATGTAAAACTGCCCCCCAACCACTATCTTTCCAACACTAACACATGCTTTGTTTTAGATTAAGAATCTTTACGGTGTCACTGGGTGCATCATGTGATCTCAGCAACAGAAGTTATATTTTTGGTAGTGGCCCTTTAATTGGTCTCCACTCAAACGTAATGTTCAGCCATGACACAAACTTCTCCCTGACCTCATGATCTCTGGTCTCCTTTCATTGACATGTCGTCACATTATGTTTTTTTTTTTTTTTTCTTCCTGTCCCAGCAGGCTCTGAAGCTGCACCAGAAAATGCTTCTGGACCGAAGGAACTTGAAGGTTGGTTTCATGGGGACCAGGGATCTTGACAAGGTTACAGCCTGACTGCTGCTTTGCTTTAATGCTTCAGCAGCTGAAGGCGATGGGGCTTTGGTATAAGATTACCTCTTCATACTTACACAGGCTAAAAATAAATTTCACACCTGCTTGCTGTGGATCTTCCATGGTGGCTAATCCTGAGATCTGACAAAGGATCCCGTAGCCTAAAGGGAAAGTCGTTCTTGCCACTTTAGCTTTTTAATGTCAGTGTGTGCATCCTCCCTGCTACCACAATCTGCAGTCCTTGCACGGTGGAGATCCCTCAACCCACTCATTAGTGACGTCAGCACTTGGCATGTCAAGTCCATCCTGAGACCACACACCCTGGTAATGTATGCAAACACCGCTACAATCTATACTGGTGCAAATGAGCTCCAGAATGTGCCCCTAAACTTAGAACCGCAAACTTGCTAGTACCTCCAGGTCTCCTTTCCTGAATTTAAATCTACCTTGGTGCCCTCTTCCTCTCAACTAGGGCTTCCTGCCTATGACCAGCTCAGCTGGGACACTAGCGACACTTTACCGCATGGTTGTGGCTTTGCACAATACCGATGGCTCTGTGGGAAAGCCACTTGGTGGTGAAGGAATTTGCCTTGTGCACTCACACCTGGAACACTGGCCAGAAGATCCTGAAGGCATTCGGGATGATGTAGGACATGGCACACATGGCTCTTCAAAGGACATGGTGTCTAGCATGCCCCATCAGTGGTGAGAACCCACACAAGACATTCTTTTGATCCCCTATGCAGGGATCATCCAATGGAAGCTGCCCAATGTTCTCTACAGGCATTGTGGCATTATCGGTCATGGTCAGAGCTTCTAGAAAATGGGTTTTTTCTAGCTCCTGTTGATTGGACTTCTGGAATGCTTATTTACACAATGTAGCATGGGCACGTTACCCTGGGGTTGGGGCACGCTACACACCAACTTTTAGACTTCTAGTCTCATACTATTTAGTCTGCCCACACAAGCCACACCAGACAGGTGGGATTTGAATATCCCACCTGCCAGTCAGCATGAAGAGTGGATATGGTCTCTAGAAGCTTTCCAAAAGTGTACAATTTATTTCTGGTAGATGTACACCATCTTCTATATGCTAACATGTTTGCCTTTCTTGCCTCCTTCAGCTGCTGCCACTTCAGAACCAGAAAATCCAGATCAACCTGAGCATCCCAAAGATCCAGAAGGTCTGTTTGGTTGCACATTTACTGACTTGCTATTGTTTCTTGTACTAATTCAATGCAGTCCATGCTAACCTCACTTGTTCCTCCCATCTAGAGGAACTGACATAGTTCCTCAGACCAAGAGACCCACAAGAGGCTCCACTGGTGGGAGGTCAGGAAGTGCTACATCTTAATGGTCAATTGGAAAGCAAGCCTTGGTCCTGTGCATTTTAAGACTAGACCCCTCCCAGGCTTCAAATCTTACTAATCCTCAACTGGCAGTATGTTTCAGCCACCATAAGGTCTGAATCCTCCAATATCACCCTCCCAGTGCATGATGGTCATGGGCCAGTTTCCAGAAGGCATCTACTTGCTGTTACCCCCTCCCCCACTCCCTGCAAGATGTACACTTTTCACAAATTAAGTTTTGGGTTGGCAACAAAGCCCCCAATGGTCTCGCTCAATCCCTTTAAACTTGTCACTTTGGCTTTTCTTTAAAAGGAGAAACAGTTATGGCATCTGTGAATTAATAATGGGACAAATATTTGAGGTTTCCACAATTCTTTGCTTTCACCCCTAGTTGGAATATTGCTCTCCTGATAAACTTGACTTCGTCTTAATGTGAGGTTTTAATCCAAAATTCTCTTAGCTTGACAGGTTCCTGACGGTTTTGGATTCTTCAGCTGTGTGATCTTGTGTCTGGCCTGAGGACTGTTGCCATTTAAGGGTGTTCATCCTGATGGACGTGTTGGTTCTTCCATAGTTCCTGCCTGGGGGAAAAAGATGTCACTTCAAAGACCCCAGTTCTAGAAGCCGGACACTGACCGCCACACAGGCAGCAATTTGGGGGGGTGCTCATGTCATGTTCTACTTGCTGTTTATCTTGGCTTTGTATATGGATATTTGAGGGTCAGTAAAAGTGAAATCCAACTCCACATTTCTTTGGTTCTTTATTTAGATTTTATAGGGACACTGAAGTCTTCAGTCTTAACTTGGGTAAAGGCTGTCAGCTGGACATGCCCAATTATTTATCTCCGTGACTTTGCTCCCTTTTCTCCTACATGGTCTCCTCAGCTAACGGCCTCCCAAACCCAGAAGTCCCTGAAGCTTTACTACACAATACAAATCACAAATTGCATATCACTACAGGACTTGCACACGTTTCGTAGCGCATGCGCAGAGCTATGGATTTGAAGCTGCATACACAAGCCCCAATCTGATCCCTCAGCTGCCTCTGACCACTCCCTACTTCAAGCTCACTCGGGTGACATCACTAGTGACCAGTAGCTGTGAAACTCGAATCCCAGTGGGTGGCAACACCTCCACTTCAACCCAGCGATTACACCAGATCAAGGGTGCCCTCCTCACATCCTCACCATCTTTTTAAAGCGGTCAGGGTGAGCAGTGCACCTTGGACAATGTCTTCCAAAATGCTAGTGACTGTGGGATGGATCTCCCCATTGCTGGACTTCCATGAAGGAATCCTATCATGGTTTGTGTGGCTCAAGCCTGCATATCCGTAACTGACATTGTGAAGGCAGTGTGGAAATGGTGACAAGGTCTTCCTGAAGAGGACGTCAGGCTTTTTAGCCCAGGTAAACTGAACTGGGTGTTTAGGGGCAGAGGTTGAATGTCTGCAGGAGCCACGTGTTTGCATCCGGCAGATACTGGAGGCATAGGATCCTCCCTAGCATTGTGTCTCGTGTCAATTACACAATGCAATTGTATAAGGGTCAAGCTTGGCTATCCAGATGTTTCCAAAATATCTGGAGGGCAGATTGCAGACTAATCTGACCTGTTGCCTAAAACCCAGATTTTATTTTTCTTTGCCTAAAAAGGATTATTTAACACATTGGACAGACAAGCTTTGCTGGACCATGGACCTCTCATTAAGGGGTGAGATGTGTAACCGCATACCCAGCAAGAATATACAGGTGAAACTCAAAAAATTAGAATATGGTGCAAAAGTGAATTTATTTCAGTAATGCAACTTAAAAGGGGAAACCATGAGACTCATTACATGCAAAGCAAGATATTTCAAGCCATGATTTGTCAGAATTGTGATGCTCATGAAAACCCCAAATCCACAAGCTGAGCCTAGAATATTGCACCAAGTGCCCCACTCTAATCAGCTAAGCCATAACACCTGCAGAGGGTTCCTGAGCCTCTAAATGGTCTCAGTCTGGTTCAGTAGGAATCCCAATCATGGGAAAGACTGACCTGACAGTTGTGCAGAAATCCATCATTGACCCCCCCCCCCCCTCCATAAGGAGGAAAAGCTAATTGCAAACGAAGTTGGATGTTCCCAAGTGCTGCATCAAATCACATTAATAGAAAGTTATGTGGCAGAAAAAGGTGCACAAGCAGCAGGGATGACAGTCTGGAGAGGATTGTCAGGAAAAGGCCATTCAAAAGTGTTGGACTTTCACAAGGAGTGGACTGAGGCTGGAGTCGGTGCATCCATAGTCACCACACACAGACGGATCCTGGACATGGGCTTCAAATGTTGTATTCCTCTTGTCAATAGGCTCCCCTGAACAATAAATAGACCTGGTCTGTTGCTCAGTGGCCTAAGTCCTCTTTTCTGATCAACTTTTGCATCTCATTTGGAAACCAAGGAGCAAGAGTATGGAGGCACACACTGCAAGCTGCTTGAAGTTTCCAGTCTGATTTGGGGCCATGTCATCTGGTGTTTGTCCACTGTGCTTCATTAATTCCAGGATCAACACCGCCATCTACCAAGAGACTTTGGCGCACTTCATGCTTCCTTCTGCAGACAAGCTTTATGGGGATGCTGACTTCATTATCCAGTAGGACTTAGCACCTGCCCACACTGCCAAAAGCACCAAAACCTGGGTCAATGACCATGGGATTACTGTGCTTGATTGGCCAGCAAACCTCACGACCTGAACCCCATAAAGATGAGCAACATGAGACGGAACAAAAGCAGAAGAGCTGAAGGCCGCTATGGCAGACCAGGATGCTTCAATAACACCTCAGCAGTGCCACAGGCTGATAGCTTCCATGCCACATTGAGGCAGTAATTGATGCAAAAGGGCCCAAAACCGAGTACATCTGCAGCTTATACTTTTCACAGGTGCCATATTGTTCTATGTACAATCCTTGTTTTATTGATTGCATGGAATATTCTGAGATTATGGTTACAGCTCATCAAATCCACAATTAGTTCAAGCCGTGATTTGTCGTCTCATATTAGTTTCCCCTTTCAGTTGCATTACTGAAATAAATGAACTTTTGCACAATTCTAATTTTTCACGTTTCACCTGTACAACACAAAAATAACATGTGTAGAATGGAGTCTTCATGTAATTTAAGGCTGCTCACAATCCACGTCAGACCTTTTTAATGTCACCGCAGCGGCAAGATGAATATCCTTGTGGGGAATAAACTGTAGCATCTGATTAGAACATTAGCTTTGGTCAAATGATTAGATTCTTTGCAACTTTATACCTTTTTTATAACATCTGCCTTGATCCAGTATCCACAAGGAAAAAGTGAATTTAATGTGGAAGGGGTTAACCCTTCGATTTCTGCAGCTGTATTGGTACCGCTTGATCTCTTCCCTCGTGCGGGCGGTTGGTACGTGTTACTCGGGCAACTTCTACCTAAATTAGACTTCCAAGGTTAACCTAGAATGAGAAGCAGGATTATTTCCATTATAAAATGGTCCTGAAAGGTCAGCACTTTAAGGAAAGGCTGGTCATGGCCCCGGCTATACAATGCATTGATTTAAACTTGTACCTTCTGGAAGGGGTGTTGCCGGGGTGCGTCAGCATCTAAGATGAAGACCAGTAAAGAATACATTCTCATTACAAGACCAGCTACAGTTACGATTGTCAACCCTGTACTAGTGCCAAGAATCTGGACATAAATATTTAACTCCTTAATGCCAGGTCTTGTGCAGAAACTTTATCTTTGGGTGTTTTAAAATAAGTTGTAATATGCATAACCGATTTTAAAGCACTATTGCTTTTTATATATTAAATGAGAAACCTAAAGGATTCCTAAGCAGAAAGTTAACTGACCAATTGCAAGGATTAGCAAACTGGAATTGCCTGAGATTAATGACCAGGGAAACTGGTGAAACGGCCGCTTCAATACTTTTCCCTTGCATGTCATTGCTAGAGCTTGCAAATTAAGCCCCCCCATAAGTAATGGCTTCATTTTGTCCTCACATGCCTTCAACTCAGATCATTTTATGACTCGAGCCATTGTTCCAAGGCTGGGTGAGTATGGGGGAGGGGTAGGTTTTGAAAAATTCTATTCATTATAATTACCATAAACCTTTTCCAAGTTAAGAGCTGCGCTACGCCATGGCGGAGACCCCCAAAAAGAATCAATCACAAAACTGTATTGGTCTTTCTCAGTCTGGCTTTCCTCGTTAAGCCAGATCTATTTATTAAAATACACAGAATTTATAGCCAGATACATTACAACATCAAAGTTTAACCACTCAGTTAAAGTACTACCATATATGGTTCACGAGACCCTTTTCCCATCTTCCCGCTTCTGCCCACATTTTCCTGCACTGAACATAACAGGAAATCGGCCACAGCTCATATCCTATAGAAGGAAGAACGATCTATTCAGTATTGACACTAACAAAAATGGAGGGGGGGAATTTCACAGCCCATTTATAAGAACCGGCTTTTTAAGACTATTATATTTACAGGAAATTAAAATCTAACAATTCTTTCCTTTGATCACATATCACCTGTGATCATCTAAAAGATAAACCAAACTTAGGCAAGGACACTGTAGCCCAGGTTTAATTGTCTAAGACCTTTAGATCATTCTAGATGCTCAGATGGGAAGAAAAAAATTCTGGTATTTACTCCTAAAATACCTCAATACCTTTAATAATGTACAAAAGGGATTCCCCCCAAGGAGGCCCTTTATGAGCATATAATACACTTATCTATCTAGATTCACTCTTCCAGCGAGCCACTTGGAGCGTAGGCAAAAATACCTAATCTAGACCTTAAATAACTATTCCCATTTCCCAAAATATAATTCACCAAACAAGAAAAGTATAACTTGAAAGTAAAAGTTCATTTGAGTCAGATCTATATCTGTGTGTTTTCCTATGTTCAGCTTCACTCCACAAAACGCATATACACCTGCATTCATACACACATTCTGCATTCATACACATTCAAGAAATACATTCTCATTTTCACAAATTAAATCCTTTCTCACACTTATCTAGGGGATTAAATAAAAAAAATAATATTCCATAATCTAATACCATAGTCCACAGTGCGAGATCAGGGTGTGGTCTTTTTTTTTTAACATCCCAGCTTGAGACGCATAATCATTGAATGTCATCAGAGCTCCCACCATAGGGACTCCTGAACAAGCTGTCTCTTTGCGCTGGTTGCTTATTACCTGTGACCTTTGACCTTGACACAATGTCCATGATTCGTTCTATATGCAGTCATTGTGACTGTCAGGTTTCTTGATGATGTGATATGGTTTTAGCAACAATAAAGAAAATATGGTATACCCCGCTAATCATATACATCCATTCATTCATTATCACTCTCAAATGCACGAAAACAATAAAAATGTTAATTTACACAAGAAGAGACACAGATAATAAATTTCAAAATGTCCCCGCGAAGCCTGTCGGCCTCACGCAATAAAAAAATTATACTACTTCTTCTGACTCATTGTTAGAGAAAAATATATATACGCAACTTTGGCTCAAAAGGGAAATAGCCGAAGTGCATATTCCACCCTTTTTATTAAATATATTTTATTTATTTTTAATTACTATCCTATTAAGTCTTGTTCGGTGTTGTGAAACAAACCTGGCATTTATAAAACACACAATCCTCAAATGAAATAAAATTAATGCTGTTTTTTATTTTTTTTTATCGAATTAAAACTTTCCATTTACCACTATATATGTCATGAAACGTATTTATGCAAATGCATTAAATTATATGTTCCTAAATACATTAATGAACTCTAATTTTTAATTGGATGTGATCTTCAATAATCCTAAATGTGTCAGGGAATTTTGAACAATATTGATTGTAACTAAACAAAAAATAACAAAATATAAAATAATAAAAGACACAAAATAATTATTACTTAGACGACATCAGAATATAAAAATACATTATCTTCTTTCTTTGTCTTCTGTCTTATTGGTTTGAAAATAACAGTTTTGTAAAACTGACATGTCTTAAGTTGTATTTCCAAATCAATGATCTTCTACAAATAGCATGATTTATTGATGAGTTGTCGATAATTAGATTGTTTTATTGCCTGGTGTCTGATAATTCCTTATCCGGTTGATGTAACATTGCAATGTGAAATGATAATGTGTTTGGGTAAATTTCTTTCAATTCCAACATCTTTATCAATATTGGTATCGCATAATCTTCCATCTAGCTTGAGCAAAGTTGGCATGCATGGGTAATTTTCACCTAAAGTAAAAACTTGGAAAAAAAATGTATTATTAACCTGTCAAAAACTTTAAAATTCATATGGTTAAAATACTTTTAAAATGGAGAAAAAAATGCAACACATTTTTGGACACGGAGGAGAGGAGGGGTCATGAGTGAGACAACACGGAGGAGAGGAGGGTCATGAGTGAGACAACACGGAGGAGAGGAGGGGTCATGAGTGAGACAACACGGAGGAGAGGAGGGGTCATGAGTGAGAAACACGGAGGACGAACAACACGAGGAGAGGAGGGGTCATGAGTGAGACAACACGGAGGAGAGAGGAGGGGTCATGAGTGAGACAACACGGAGGAGAGGAGGGGTCATGAGTGAGACAACACGGAGGAGAGGAGGGGTCATGAGTGAGACAACACGGAGGAGAGGAGGGGTCATGAGTGAGACAACACGGAGGAGAGGAGGGGTCATGAGTGAGACAACACGGAGGAGAGGAGGGTCATGAGTGAGACAACACGGAGGAGAGGAGGGTCATGAGTGAGACAACACGGAGGAAGAGGAGGGGTCATGAGTGAGACAACACGGAGGAGAGGAGGGGTCATGAGTGAGACAACACGGAGGAGAGGAGGGGTCATGAGTGAGAACAACGGAGGAGACTAGGAAAAGAATGTGAACTTCAATTCAAATAAAAAAAAACACAACAAAAATATCATGAACTGGGAAAGAAAGTATAGAAGGGCATGTTTAAAAACTTGACGCGTTAATTAGCACAAAGTTCTCAGAGGAAACTCAGAGAAAAAGATTCTTAATAAACATCAATAATCTTTATAAAGGATATTGGTTAAAAACAAACATTCAAACGTGAGGTGTTTGTGCAGCTATTTTACAACCTGTTTTATTCCCTCCAAGAATATTCAATGGAGGCAAAGTTATACGCTATTGCACTTCACACCACAAAAGACAAAAAACATCAGACAGCAAAAAATATACTAGACATCTGGCTACCACTGCAGAAAAGAAAAACAATCAAACAATACTCAGATACCAAACTACAACCTTCCATCTCCCTTAGTCAACTAAAATAAAACCAAAAAAAACACCTTCTTTATTTGAAATCTGCCTAAATTCCTTTGTACAGCGCTACTAAACCTGTAGGCGCTTTCCTTTAAACTTTCACTCAAATCCTTCAGCTTTATATCACTTCATCCTCTTAGATTCCAAACAACTAAACATGAACCTACATATATATATTCCATTATACAAGTTACAAACACTGTAAATGATCTCAGTCAGCCATTTTGGCAAAACATATAACCTATATTAAGGTGCGGTCAATCCCTTAGTGCTGGACTTAAACAAAGACCAGAGGAAAATAACCGACCACGCCTCTCTTGCGAAAATGTACAACTTTGAGCCCATCACCTTGATACACTAATTTTTTATATATATATCATACATCAATTTATAATCCATTTACAGTAAATAAAGCTCCCATAATTACTTTCTTCTGTTCCACTACTGTACGCACGCCGAAGCACTCAAACCGCGCCCAATTCCACAACAGTTACAGTTTTATAAAGCACTAACAGCTCCAGAATTCAACTGCTACTACAGTCTTTCAAGGCATTAGACACATGTCATTTTATATACTGTTCAATTATCCCAAATAGATACTCACAGAACAACAAAAATAACTACATATTCCATTATCCAACTTGCACTGCTAAAAGACTACTAGCAAACACATAATAACATTATATATTACAAATAAAGAGTTTTTTTTTTAATTAAATAAAAAAAGAACAAAGAGAGAAAAAATGAATGTATGAGAAAGAGAAAAAAAGTTAGCAGGCGCTTTTGAAAGTCACTGTCTCCATTTCCTGTGCCTTTTTTTTTTTTTACACGAGGCAAAGCAGTAAAGACACAGAAACAAAGAAACCTGGTTTCCGAAAAGCAGTCCCTATACATAAATTACATATAAAAAACATAATATCAAAACTACGAAATAGAAAACATCAAAGATACACACATATATTAATAGTTAGTAAAGACAAACATTTAAATAAACAGACGCAATCAATGGCCAGAAACAAAATAAAAAATAAAACAAAAACAAACATGCAATCTGAAAGAAAAAACAGTTAGCAAATCCTTTAGAATCAGCGCGCAAACACATGCAGCAAAAAAAATAAAGAAAAAAAAATGGCAGCAGCGCGCAAGAAAATAAAAATAAAAAACTGTCTCTCAATGGGAGATTAAATCAGTTGATATACAAGAAGAAAATCTAATCAGTTAAAATAAAATTCTCACAATTACAAGATATGGACGACCCAGAAACACCAGAATTGAAGTACAAGATAGACACACAGAACGGAGACAAAACAACTAGAAACATCTCGTTTCTTTTTTATGAGTTCAATTTCCAGCAAATACAAATACTCAACACACCGGGCGAGTTCAAACACATGTGAGGTCCTCAAACGATTTTCCTTTACTTACAATACATAAAATGACAAAAAACAAATCAAGACAAGAGTCCAACCTTGCACCAAAAAAAAAAAAAAAATTTTTTTAAAAAAAATCAACAAGCTCTGAACCATAGCTTTAACTTCAAGGAAACCAAGCCTGGAGGCAAGTTCGCAAAATCTGAACAAGCAAATGTAAGAATACATTCAAATGTAAAGATACACTTAAATATAAAAAACATCTGAATGGCAAATCCCACTTCAGACAACAACTGAAAAATTCTATTATTCATTATAATTACCATAAACCTTTTCCAAGTTTCTTCTTATATATCAAAACCAAAGTAAGAGCTGCGCTACGCCATGGCGGAGACCCCCAAAAAGAATCAATCACAAAACTGTATTGGTCTTTCTCAGAAGTCTGGCTTTCCTCGTTAAGCCAGATCTATTTATTAAAATACACAGAATTTATAGCCAATCAGTGTACAGATACATTACAACATCAAAGTTTAACCACTCAGTTAAAGTACTACCATATATGGTTCACGAGACCCTTTTCCCATCTTCCCGCTTCTGCGCACATTTTCCTGCACTGAACATAACAGGAAATCGGCCACAGCTCATATCCTATAGAAGGAAGAACGATCTATTCAGTATTGACACTAACAAAAATGGAGGGGGGGAATTTCACAGCCCATTTATAAGAACCGGCTTTTTAAGACTAAATATTTATTATATTTACAGGAAATTAAAATCTAACAGGTTTTGGGAGGATCAGGTATAGGGAGGATCAGGTATAGAGTAACGCAAGTGTGGTTTTTACATTTGAATGTGTGGACCTGAGAACCTTTAAATCATTCTACATTTGGTGCAACATCTGCAAAGACTTCTGTCGGCTATTCTGTGAGTGGATACAAAGATCTCCTGTGTTCAGCAGAAAGGGGTGTCCAGAGCGTGGGCAGGGCTGGTGCGTCTGTGGCAAACTAGCTGTTCGACTAGGGCGTCATAATGACGTGCCAGCGGCCCAGACTGGTCATCTGACATGGCAGGTCAATGGCTGGCGCTACTCAAGGTATATGACGGCAGCCCAGGCTGGCAGAAGGCCTCGAACTGGTGCCGGTCTCCCCGACCTCACTCAGACGTCTCAAACTCGGTCAGGACTGGAGGAGGTGAGAAGCGAGGCCCCTTCCGACACAGATCCGGACCACCAGGGAGACTTGCCTCCCTTGCTCCCACTGGACCACCATGGATCTGCCCCCCCACACCCTCTCACAATGTATTTCATCCCCCCCCTTTTCATGCACTTTTTTTTTCATCCCACCTTTTCAATCACCCCCTCCTTCTCAAATCACCCTTTTCAACCCCCTCCTTAAATAATTTCCCCCTCTCCTGCTTACCTTTTGGGGGGGGGAAATAATTTAAGGAGGGTGATTGAAAAGGTGGGATGAACACTGCACATTGAGGGTGTTAGAGCTCCACAGTAATGTGTGGGGTTTTTTGGGGGGTGTCAGGTATATTACACACAAAGGAAAGATTTAAAATGGATGCCTGTAGCCATTTTGTTTTTAAAGACCAGTTTTTCTTTAAGTTTAGAAATGAACGATTTTTTTTTATTTTTTTTTGAGTTCATTCCTGGGTGGAGTCTTTTATAAAAAAAATTTTTAAGTACCCGACATGAAGGAACCTAGAATGTTTCTTTGTGTGAGGTTAGAGTTAAGACGTGTTAGAATTAAATTTATTGGTCTGTCTTAAAACAAAAGATATTTTGTCTTTTGGGTATAGGAATAAGAGTTAATATTCTGTAATCTAGATTTATATTCACAAAATATGTTTATAATCAAGGTATATTTTATTATATTAACAGTAGGAAATATATACTTTATAATATATTTATTGGAATATATAATTGGTAAATAACAGAATCTATTCTTTAGTAAATTTTATTGAGTTAACCAGAAAAGAATTTAGCTGAAAGTGAGTAACTAAAAGGGAGTAGGGATATAAATCAAAGATGACAGATGGAGACACTGTCTAATAGCTGGGAGAAGAGAAGGTCTTTGTTAAGTCAGATTGATCTTTTGACCCAAGATAGGATATTAAAAAGAAATGGAATTAAGTGCAATACTGCCCTCTAGAGGATAGTAAATATAATATAGCAATAATGCAGCCAGTGATGACAAGTCAGTCGGAGATTCCAGCATTCAGACTCACACTGCAATGCATTAGACATGACACTCAGAGTCCAAGATTCCAACACTCAGACTCACACCACGATGCAGGCAGATCCCAAGACATGAGGCAATCAAGATTCTCACTAAATTTCTGACTCACCAAATCTCTAACTCACATGTATTGATTATCTGATATCGATAATCTTCACATTCCAAAAATATTATATCAGGAATTCCAAGGCAGACTTATCAACATCCAAATTGGACAGGTAATGTATGAAATAAGGAATTAATGTAAACCTATATTTGTAGATATTCTTGCAACGTAGACTGAGACTTCTCAGATTCGGTTCGATCCAAATTCTAAGTATTTTCTATTCTGCAGATAGAAATATGAAGAAGTAGATATAAGGATTTATTCCTAAAAAGAAATGTTGTAAGATTGATACCTATATCTATATATATATATATATATATTTGGAAATTACTGTGATTAAAATTAATAAGCAAGGAATATATATAACTACAAAATAAAAAGCAAAAGATTAGAAGTTCAATTCTCGAGATTAGGGGAGGATTCACTAAATTAAGTTATTACTTATTAAATTAGCTCATCTTTTGTTGATCCATGTAGCATAGAGATATATATATATATATATATCTATAAGAGCTGGCTGGTTAAACACATTGTTTGCTGGGAAATGCATGTTGTATTAAGCAGAAATGTTTATTAACCATTTGTGTATTAGTTACTAACCGGAGATACATATATTGTGAAGCTAGTTTTTACATGCTGATGGATTATGGTTTATAAATCTTTGTTTATGATATGAGATTTGAAACTTCTTTGTATACGTAATATATATATTTTTATCTGATTATTGTATTTAATGCAAAACACAGACAATTAAAAGAATTCAGGATAATTTCTAAGAAATATAAACGATTTGATATTTGTGTCTCGTATAAATTTCTTATGAAATAATAATCCCTGATATATTGGAGGCAACTGCCGAGGTAGGTCCAGTAAATCCAATATAGACATATTGGAGGCTTGGCTGATAAATCCAATGTATATAAACGTGTTGTATTCATGTGCAGAGATTATATCTGACAGGGGGTGCGCAGCAGTGATGTGCGGTGAGGCACTGGCTAGTATCAGAGCCAGATATACTCAGGGTTACGCAGTCCCAATTTACGCATTTGATTATAGTTATATAGAATAGAGTTTCACTATCTATACTCATGTTTACCAATTAATCACTTGCCATGCAATATATATTTTGACTACTGATGCGCCAAATGAAGACCTGGCGCATCACCACAGACGCACATGTGTGAGAACTTAAAATACTGCACCAGCCGGGGTTCCTCCTTAAAGCCCAGGGTCTCCACCCCTGACATAGACAAGAAAAGAAGAAAGATCGGTCACACAAGGCTTGGGTTGAGCAGGAGCTTTACTGAATGTTTCGGTCCTACACTCAGGACCTGTCTCAAGCCACTCAAGGTCCTAAATGTTGTACCAAAACCTTCACGCTCCCGCTAAAGCCATGACTTGTGTGATCGGTCTTTGACGGCTGCGGAGCTGTGTGATTTCACTCACTGCAACACACAGAGCGAAAATATGGCGGCACACGACGGAACTGGACAAGCTGTGGTCTGCTGTATGTCACCAAGGGTGAGATATTGTAATTGGCCCCGCATTTCATTTGCCGTCCCCCCGCATTTCATTAATCCTCCTCGCATTTCATTTGCCGTCCCCCCGCATTTCAATAATCCCCCAATCCCCCCTGCATTCCATCTGTCCCCCCCATTTCAATAATCACCCCCGCATTTCATTATCCCCAATCCCCCGCATTTCATCTGTTCCCCATTTCAATAATCCCCCAATCCCCCCTGCATTTCATCTGTCCCCTATCCCCCCGCATTTCATCTGTCCCATTTTCAATAATCCCCCCCCCCCGCATTTCATTAATTCCCCAATCCCACCACATTTCAAAATTAACGCCTTCCATTTCTGAGGGGGGTAAATCCCCCTAGCTCTGCAGGGAGAAAAGTGGGTTAAATTCTCCAATCTTTGCAGGGGGGTTAAATCCTCCCCAGTTTTGCTGAGAGGGGAGGGGTCACAGCTTTCCATTTCTGCATGGAGGTTGTTAAATCCTCCCATTTCTACACGGAGGGGAGGACTGGGTTAAATTTTCCCAGCTCTGGAGGGAGGAATGTGACAGCCAGCTGCCTTGAAACACTCACTAGATACCAGATCCATCAAGGCTGCTGGGCTTCAGTTTGTCTCCTCTCTCTGCAGCAGGCTTGAGGTGGGCTGGGCCACTTTCCTATGCAGCAGCAAACGAGCACACGGAGGAGTCAGCTGAATTGTTTGACTACAATGAGAGTGACATGCTGCTTGAGGATGCGCATCAAGTACAGTGCTCTGATTCAATCTCTGAGGTTGAGTAAGGGAGTATAATCAACCTAGAGGAAGGAGGTGCCAGTGATGACACACAAATAACTGTTACTCATGTTGCCCCAGCAGCTGCAGCATACTGCCAAGTTGGCTCCAGTGATGAGGAGATAGGGGGTGAAGATGACATTGATGTTGATGAGGTCACTGACTCCACCTGGGTGCCAGATCGAACTGAGGAATCAAGTGAGGAGGAGGAGGAGGCACAACATCCTCTGTGACCAACCGTAGCACTAGCCAGTCCAAGGCATCACATGTCAGAGCTGCTCCGGTGCAGAGCGCTGTTGTCTCAAAGAACACATGCAGGAAATCTGCTGTCTGGGAGTTCTTTAAGAACTGTGCAGCAGACCCCATCATTGCTATTTGTAATCTATGTCAGAGGAGGCTGAAGCGTGGGATAAACACCGGACACTTGGGTACCACGTGCTTGAGGCGACATATGAACAAGTGCCACACATCCCGTCGGGGCAAAACTTTGCGTAGGTCCTCCTCCTCCTCATCTGTCTCTACCCACACTGTATGTCCTGCCATGCAATTGCCTACAACCTCCACCGACAGGGATGATGCTACAGTAATGGATGTACCAGCAGGTCCTTCCTCACAATGTGACATCATCCCAGTAGCTGAAGATTTACGCAGTCAGATTACATTGCCGCAGCTGCTGCAGCGAAAGAAAAAATATAGTCCCAACCATCCCCAAGCACAGTGTCTAAATGCCAGCTTAGCAAAATTACTCGCATTGCAGCTGCTGCCTTTCCAGCTGGTGGACTCTGCTCCCTTCCGTGAATTTGCTGAATGCACTGTACCACTGTGGCAGGTTCCAAAATGCCATTACTTTTCACGCAAGGCCATTCCAGCACTATACCAGCACGTGGAAGACCATGTTATCCAGTCATTGGGAAAGGCAGTCAGCAGCAAGGTGCATGTCACTTTAGACACGTGGTCCAGCAAGAGTGGACAGGGTCGTTACATTTCCTTCACGGCACACTGGGTAACTCTGATTGCAGCTGGGAGGGATCCGAGACGGGGCTCTGTGCTGGAGCTTGTTCATCCACCACGCCTCAAGAAAGCTGCTTGTATTAGGTCTGTCTGCTCCACCACCACCACCTCTTCCTCCTCCTCCTCCTCTGTCTCTGGCGAAGTGGCAGTTAAACCCACGCCTGACAGGGTCTACACAATGGCTCAATCAAAAAGATGCCATACTGTGCTTGAGCTGGTTTGTTTAGGGGACAGGAGCCACACCGGGTCAGAAATTTTGTCAGCTCTGCAGGGGCAAGGCACAATATTTGGCTTCACTGACGCATGTGCCAGATTTATATCATTTAAATTTTTTGAACAGCAGGGTCCAACCCTGCACTCTTCCACAATACTACAGAGGGGTTACTGTATGATGATACTTGCTGGCCTGGCACCAAAGGCACAATATCTGGGTGCACTGACGCCTTAACCAGATGCATATCTTTTCAATATAGGACCACATGGTCCACCCCTGCACTCTTCCACAATACTACAGAGGGGTTACTGTATGATGATACTTGATGGCCTGGCACCAAAGGCACAATATCTGGGTGCACTGACGCCCATTACCAGATAAAAAAGAAAATTTCCATATAGGACCAACCACATGGTCCACCCCTGAACTCTTCCACAATACTACAGAGGGGTTATTGTATGATGATACTTGATGGCCTGCCATTAAAGGCACAATATCTGGGTGCACTGACGCCCATTAACAGATTCATATCTTTTTAATATAGGACCGCATGGTCCACCCCTGCACTCTTCCACAATACTACAGAGGGGTTACTGTATGATGATACTTGATGGCCTTGCATTAAAGGCACAATATCTGGGTACACTGACGCCCATTACCTGATAAAAAAGAAAATTTCCATATAGGACCAACCACATGGTCCACCCCTGAACTCTACCACAATACTACAGAGGGGTTATTGTATGATGATACTTGATGGCCTGCCATTAAAGGCACAATATCTGGGTGCACTGACGCCCATTAACAGATTCATATCTTTTTAATATAGGACCGCATGGTCCACCCCTGCACTCTTCCACAATACTACAGAGGGGTTATTGTATGATGATACTTGATGGCCTTGCATTAAAGGCACAATATCTGGGTACACTGACGCCCATTACCTGATAAAAAAGAAAATTTCCATATAGGACCAACCACATGGTCCACCCCTGAACTCTTCCACAATACTACAGAGGGGTTATTGTATGATGATACTTGATGGCCTGCCATTAAAGGCACAATATCTGGGTGCACTGACGCCCATTAACAGATTCATATCTTTTTAATATAGGACCGCATGGTCCACCCCTGCACTCTTCCACAATACTACAGAGGGGTTACTGTATGATGATACTTGATGGCCTGGCACCAAAGGCACAATATCTGGGTGCACTGACGCCCATTACCAGATTCATATCTTTTTAATATAGGACCGCATGGTCCACCCCTGCACTCTTCCACAATACTACAGAGGGGTTACTGTATGATGATACTTGCTGGCCTGGCATTAAAGGCACAATATCTGGGTGCACTGCCATTGACGCCTGTATCAGATTCATATCCTCAGAGGGGTTACGGTGTGACGGCACTGTTGCCAACGCTAAAAGCCCAATTTTAAAGCACCTATTGTTACTTTCATCCAAAGCCTACATAAGTTTCACAATAATTTAGCCCAAAGAAACACTAAACTTTTTCTGCGCGTCCTAAAATGTCTTTTCATACAGGCTGCCGCCCCAAGCAGTTGTTTATGGATAGATTAAAGGAAAAGCATTTACCATCATATGAAACGTCATTTATTTGTTTTTAAGTGTTTCTATACATCCTAGAAATCCGCCACTTCACGGGCAGATTATGGGGACCTCCTAGGCACGATATTTGAAGGAATTTTTCATTTTTATTTTTAACCCTTATTTCATGGAAAACTCACTGTCCCTTTAAAAACGTTGTTTTTTAAAACTTTTTATCCTTGTTTCCTGTCCCCCAGGGCACTACCCGGACCCCCATACACCTTTTATAGCAATATGTAGCATATATGCCCTCTTGGAGGGCACTCTAAAAAAACGAATTTTCAGCCCCATTGACTTGCATGGGAGTTCAGGTTCGGGTTCAGGTTCGGTCCCGAACAAATGGGAAGTTCGGGTTCGGGCTCGAACTGAACTTGGGGGGTGTTCAGCTCATCCCTACTTACTAACATACCTCAATACAGAATGCACCTGTAAACATGCAACATAGTGACTATATTTCCTACATATTTATTTTCTGTTAATCTGTATATTTGTGTTGTTTTTTAATATCTTGCATTGTATTACTGTAACTGTAACACTTCAATGTTCTTGAACCCAGGACATACTTGAAAACGAGAGAAATCTCAATGTATCCTTCCTGGTAAAATCCTTTATAAATAAATAAACAACAATTCCCCCTCCATTTCTAGAACACGAATACCCCCTGTATTTATTTGGCAGAGTCTGGTACGTTTGGGGTTAACCAGGATTCTGTGAGCACAATGACTTTTGGTTTGTAATAGAAACACTGAGCTTGTAGCTCATCCCGCTTAGGGAGTAAGCTATGGATGTTGCAGTGCACAAAGGAGAGGCTTTTTTTTAGTGTGGAGTCTAAAGGTTGTGTCAGCCATTGGACCAGGGTTAGATTCCACATCGTTGCCAGGACAAGTAGCAGAATAAATAGAAATTTGGACAGAGTATTATTTTGGTAATAATGTGATTTGAGAGTTTTCAATTTCTATCGTGTGGGGGTAGGAGGGCTGGACTTTAACACTCTCCACCAGCACTAATGTGATAGGATGAAAGAACCGAGCGGGCTATGGTGTATTAGGACTTGTTTTCCATTTTAGGGTAGTTTTAGAGATAAGGGAGGTGAAAGAAAAGAACAGCAACAGAGGAATAAACATTCTAGAAAAAGGTGAGGGGGAGGAATAAGAACAGGAGACAGAGCAGAAGATGGAAGTGAATCGGGTAGGTGAAGTACCATAGGGAATGGTGTAAATTGCTAGCTGAAATATCACATGATCTATTATAAATATTTATTTTAAATGAAAACCATGGGGGGGGGTGAGGGGAGGAATGACAACTGCGCAGATGTCCAGACTGGGGTGGTGGAGAGCAAAGTTCTGGAGCCATATAGAGAATAATCCAGGACATCAGTGGGACATAAACTCCCTGCAATCGGTTAAGCCCAAAGTCTGCCAGTTTAATGCACCTACAGTTCGGGTCCATCAGCAAGATGTTGTCCGCTTTGATGACGCAATGGACAAGGCTCTTCCTATGCATAAACTCCAGCGCACTCACCATCTCCTCCTGTAACCCCACCTGAACATGAGGAAATAAGATAGAAAGCCGTTGTGAATCTTATAGAATGTAACCCTATATGGTATTAATAAAATGGTTTAACAGCAAATTGTACAATTTAATCCGGGGCAAACAGACATCAGTAGGATAGTGATCATGTATTATGTGTGTGTTGCGCTGCTTTAAAGACTGTGTTCTGCTGCATTTAATTATTCTGGCCACCAGAGGAAGATAGAGACATAGTGGACTGTGCTGGACAAAAACTGAACTACACCTACTGTCATCCTTTGCGGGAGGACAGGAAGGGGGTGGGATAGGGGAGGAAGCAGATCAGCGGCCTCGTGGCAGGCAAGGTCAGAGTGAGCGGAACAGTGAAAGGAGGAGGATGCATGTGAGAGCTGTCAAGGATCGCGACCAGGCCGGAGTACAGACGCTGTCTCACTGGTGCTGGAGATCAGGACAGTGACCGTGCTGAGACCTACCTATGCAGCACTGAGAGGTCTGGATGACAAGCTGGTTCTGGCTGGACCCTGAGTTAGGAGACGGCGCTGATCGATTGGGAGTGCAGGCGGTGGATCGTTGTTCCAGTTTCAGAGATTCGGCAAGCAGGGAGCGGATCCAGTGGCACAGAGTCCCAGTACACAGCGGAGAAGATCTTGATCGGGTGCTGGACAGTTTCGTCTATCGGATGGATGAGAGGCCTCCCAGGCCGCAGTTTCCAAATAAGAAAGCACCCTGCAGTATTGTTTAAATCCACATGGCCCCAACGGTGACTAGTCGAAGATTGTTTTGTTTCATTCACTGGCCAGTTGAATACAGTACCCGGGTACCCGAGACAATACACATACACATTTTTGAGCTGTTATTCATGGGACTTACACTCCAGGACTGAGGGGGTTAACCGTTTCTTTTGCTGCTGCGTGTTTTCCCGCGTTACGAATTCCTGTCATTTAAATACCGTATATAAGTAATATATGCTGCTTTATTGGGATCAGTAAAGAATATAATACATAAAAAATCCAAAACAGTGCTGGTGTATAGTTATTCCCTAGTGCGGTGAGACTAACCCGAGGTTTATTCAGCGGCTCCTCCGGGAGTGAGCGCTACACGTGTTTTGGTTTTGTATGAAACACATCCAAACTGTATAAAATGAATGCATCTCTGATCATGCACCTTTCGTTTATAAATAAAAGTATTTTAATACCAGGAAAATACATTGAGATTTCTCTCGTTTTAATGATGGACAGTAATAGAAACATAGAAAATGTTGGCAGATAAGAACCTTTCGGCCCATCTTGTCTGCCCAATTACATGGATACTTTACCTGGATTTATCTTTTGTTTAGGATAGCCTTATGCCTATCCCATGCTTGCTTGAATTCAATTACTGTTTTGGCCTCTACCACTTCAACTGGAAGACTGTTCCATGTATCTACCACCCTCTCAGTAAAATAATGCTTCCTGATGTTACTTTTAAACCTTTGCCCCTAAGACTATGTCCTCTTGTTTTGCTACTTTGTTTCCTTTTAAATATACTCCCTTCCTCTAAATGTACCAGCTCCTGCACGGACACGTAACTAGTGAGGGTTTCAAATGCCGTAGGTGGCAATAATGGTCGGATGGGAGGCCAGTTGAATACCGATTCTGTGCTCCACCACAAAATGCATCTTCAGGGTGACCATCTGGCCTGTGATGAGGAAACACCAACACATTTAGGCTCCTGTCAGACGAGCGCAGCGTTCACGTCTGTGATGGCACAAAAGTACATCCGTGATAGCATGAAATAAAGGCCAATGGAGTCCCACACACAAAGTACGTCCGCACTGAACTGTGGACGCACAACGGCCGCGGCAAACGGATGCAAGTTAGGCAAGAACGTACAACCCCTAGAACGGCCGCACAAAGTGCGCTGCGTCCGCAACATCTGCATAGCTTTGTGAGTGATGAACGAGGTCAGACGGACTGTATTTATACGTCCAGCATTTGACGGTTTTGCATTTTAATTTATTTTCCTTGCTACATCCGTCAAAATATACATCAGTGAAAAAAAACGGACTGTGTGGCCACTACTGCGTCTTCCATCAGAAAGTACGTCCGTACTGCACGGACGCACAGTCCATACAAAATGTCTTCATCTGACCCTAGCCTTAATGTCCTGTAACTGTGCGATTTCTTAGAAAGATTGTTGACTTTGTATCCAGGTCCTTCCTGTTGTATGTACATAATGCAGCGAACTTACCCAATTCCATGTACTTTGCCAGGAGCACCTCCCCATAGGTCCCTTTGCCGAGCTCCGGGGGTGGAGGAGTGATCAGTCATGGCCATCCTCCTCATGGTGAGTGAAGTCTCTAGCTGTCTCCAGGAAGAGCTTTACCATTTTGTTGACTTTTGCAACGATGATGGCCATTCTGTAAAGTAAAGAGATGGACATGTCTTTAGTTTGGTGAATGTTTTAGGAAAACAAGTTTCTCCACTCACATTACCATGTTTCTGGCATTCAGTAGTTCTCGTGTAATAATGCCTGGATCACAGGATTAACCCTTCAATAAATATGGAAACGTGTGCCAATTTCCTGCAGGAACCCATCCTCTCACTCTCTGAACCAGCACGGGCAGAAAGTGACTGGAGAGAAGAGGCAGGGGCTGATTTATATCGTGGAGCACTGGGTGGGGCAGTAACTGGCTGGATTTAGTATGAAATATGTTAATCACATGCATTGCTCTGGGTAATTAGTGTATGAATGGGGGGGGGGTAACCTGCTCCACAGAGAAGAAAAGAGGGTTAGAGATTCTCCTGGATTATGGGATTTTTAACCTTCCATACTTTTAGGCATATCTTCTATAGACCCTTTATCTTCTGCTCCTTCACTCGAATGATGTGAACCCTACATTTTGTCTGAAATAAATGCAGATATCAAAAAAAGGGGAAAAGAAGCATTCTGTATGGAGATTTCTTGGAGAGAAAAGGAGAGAAAAAAAAACAACACACAATGTATTCATGCCACTCTATAGAGACCCCTGAAAACCCCATCCATTCCAACCCAGGAAGACCTGTAGTACTGGCACATGGGGTAATACAGGTGAAGGTATAGTGCCGTGTGATCTCCTGGAATATGGAGGATTATGCAAAACTAGGATGAGCCGAACGCCCTCGTGTTCGGTTCGCTTTCGACCAATTTCAAAAGTTCGAGTTCGGACGCGAACCGGATCCGAACTCAATGGTACTCGAACGTTCGATTTTTAGAGTGCATATTTGCAAGATATTTGCCATTAAAAGGTGTATGGGGGTCCAGGTAGTGCCCTGGGGACAGGAAAGAAGGACAAAAAGTTAAAAAGTTTTTAAAGGAACAGTGATTTTTCCATGAAATAAAGGTTAAGAATAAAAACGAAAAACGTCCTTCAAATATCATGCCTAGGAGGTCCCCATAACCTGCCCGTGAAGTGGCGGATTTGTAGGATGCATAGAAACCTTTAAAAACAAAAAAAAATGACATTTCAAATGACGGTAAATGGTTTTCCTTTAATCTATTCATAAACAACTGCTTGGGGCGGCAGCCTGTATGAAAAGGAGACATTTTAGGACACACAGAACAAGTTTAGTGATTTTTTGGGCTAAATTATGGTGAAACCTATGCAGGCTTTGGATGAAAGTAACAACAGGTTCATTAAAATTGGAATTTTGGTGCCAGCTAGTGCCTTCACATCATAACCCCTCTGAGGTATTGTGGAAGAGTACAGAGGTGGACTCTGCATTCAATTATTAAAATGATTGGAATCTGGTACACGCGTCAGTGGCAGTGCACCCAAATATTACTGCGCTATAGTGTATGGCAGGATGGAAGCACACCAGCAGTAACAAGCAGCGAATATACCAGACAGGGGTGCAGAATGAGAGTAGTTGTTCTAAAAAAAACGGGTCAACAACGTTTAGGCACTAAAGCTAGTACTGTATATGGCGAGAATTTGCGCACACCAGTAGCAACAGGAGGCAAACAGAACAGGCAGGGAGTACACAGAGAGAATAGTCAAATGGCAGGCAAAGCCGGCAACAGATCGGGTCCTCAGAACAAGCAGGGTCAGTAACAAGTATACAAACTGATTCGGTTAGCTAACGATGCAGGAATGAAACTCCACGGCAAGGTGTACAGCGCACGCTCCTGATTGAAATGTCCCAGCGGCTCTGAGTCATCACACCGCACCCTGCCCCGATCACTCACAGCTACGCCGGAGCTCCTGGCATTCGGCCAGCTGGCGGCACCATGCACCTGGGGCCCCCCTATCGACACCCGGGGCCCTGGATGTCACAATATTGCAATCCAAACGCAAACAGGTTAGGCTAGGGTCAGACTAGCGCAGTTTTAACGTGCGTTTAGCCGCACGAAATCACGGCCGTACTAGCAGCAAATGACGTCCAATGCCGGGGAACATACGACGAACGGCCGCACGAAAGTTCGTCCGCGCAACGCAAGTGGCCAACGAACGCATTTTTTCGAGAACGTCAAACCGCTACTACTGACGTACAGAGTGCGCTGCGGCCGCATAGCGGCGTGTGTGCGTGATTAGAGAGACCGTCAGACGCTGCTAATGTCCGGCCAACATAACGTCCAGACTCAAAAAGTGTTTTATTGATGATCCGTACAAAATCACGGACGAAAAGGCGCATCGTATGACCGCTATCGCGTATTCCGGGGGAAAATACGTACGTTCGTTCGACCGAACTTTTTCACGGACGACGTGAAAAATGCGTTCGTCTGACCCTAGCCTTAAGTAACCAAATTTGTAAGAAGAATAATTAATGCAGCATATGATTCCGCACACTGCCGCGCAGCACCTCTACAGTCTGATGCTAGCTTTAACGAGAAGATATGCTATTAGGAATCAGGTGAGTATTAGAAAGAAAAAAAATATTTATTTTATGTTCCAGGGGACATTTAAAAGGTGTCCCCGGATTTTATTTTTTTTAAAAATGTGTTGCCTTACCTTAGCCTGGTGGTCAGTGGGGGCTCCCTCGATCCTGGTTGTGGGGGGGGGGTCTGCCGTGGCACCATACCTGTGCCACCAGTCTCTGCCACATGCACACAGCCGGCACAGTCGCAGCTCTGTCATCCTGCGGCCACATGCTCCAAGGGTTCCTTGGGAGGCCCCGGCGGGCTGCCCTCTACAGTGCCTGATTAGAGGGCCTAGTCTGCCTGATGTTTTAGCAACAAGAATGTTTTATCCCATAGGCTTCAATGTTAAAAATAGTCTCGTTTTAATTCAAGATCTAATAAACAATTGCTTATAATATTCTGCAGTAAAGAGTCTATTTTTAGATTTTGTTTTAAAAAAATGCAATTTTTTTTCTCTGAACTTTTGGCGAACGTCCCAAAAAGTTCGATGTTCGAGAACTTTTGAACGGCCAATGTTAGAATCGAACCGCCAGCCCATCCATCCCTATTCAAAATCTCAGCAGAGTGACATTTCAGTCTTAACCCAGGGGGAGGACGTGACCCTGTGTCACACATTCACACCAGAGTGTGTCCATAACGCAGAGCTGGGAGGCTTTTTGGATTTATTCTGTATTCGGAACCTTAAGTGCAAAACACAAAGGCTAAATAAAGTTTCCTATTCTCCTAATAGGACATTAAAAATCAATAAAAAAATATAGTAACAATGTGTCTAAATAGTAAATAAGTAGTAAGTAAATGTATAACATCTTTAAAAAAGTTAGAAAAACCAATGTGTATAAAAACATACAAAAAATCCTGAAACAGTTTTTAAATCTCAATGTATCCTTCCTGGTAAAATATCCTTCCAATGTACAGCAATCTCAATGTATCCTTCTGTTATGGATAAGAATATGTATCTGCTTTAATAATATTCAAAGGCCTAGAAAAATGCTCATTTAAGTAGTTAATAGGTCTTTAAGAGCTTAATTAATAAAACTGTCTTTTCAGAGAGAATCAAAATGTATCTTGCGTAACTCCGCTGTTTCAACAGAATAACTAACCACAAGTCATGAGGAATCTTATTTTGGTATCAGGAGCAGGGTGTGGGCCATCTTGCATCCTGAAACAGGACATCGCCCACACACCCATGGAGAAAAACGGCTGACGTTCGTCAATGATGCATGATACCTTGACCTTTGGAAATAGCTGATATTTGATTCTCGTTTAGTTGATAAAATAATCTGTATCTGCACAAATTTATGCTGAAGTTGTTTAAAATATTAGTTGACTCCCACCCGCTTACGCATTAAACTGGTATAAAACATGTATCAAAACCTATGATTAAAAAGGAGAAGTCTCTGGGCTTTGACCAAAAGAGGCTGCATAGACCTATTTGTTGTCTGTGTCAATTTCTTTCAGTGCACACTTTACTTACCTGATCTCTCCACCAATTAGAACAGAGACTGGCATCCGATAGACTGATAACGTCCATATCATTTTGGCGCCCAACGTGGGGCCCTGGGTTACACCTCTGCCAGCTCGCCACCTCCAAGGATTTCCTTACGGGACCACGCCAGAAACGGAGCCTGATCAACTCCATAACCTCACGGTAAGATGCCTTTTGATATCCTGCTGGTGACGTGTTCTGGTCTGCGGTCCCTACCTCAGGAAATCCAAGCGTGGCGCTTGGGAGAGGCACCAAAAGTGGGTTTTATTTAACTTTGCCCATTTTTACTGAGCCACGAATCACATGCCAGTTGTCTGTCTGCACGTCTGTTCACGGGTTCTTTGTATTGACGGCATATTTCCTGATGGGAATTGTGGTTTGGGTGGTGATCAGAGAGATTATCGGGGTCTAGCAGGAACAGTTGATGCAGGCTAGACATCCCTGGTAGGCAGACACGATGTACCTCTGATTGAAGTATAGTTTGGTTGACAGGGTTTTTTTTGTGAGTAACGGTACATAGGTGATGCATTAGGCATATCTACTAGTAGATATATATATATATATATAATCTCTAGTGGTAACAGGTGACACGGTAAAGAAAGCACCTGTAGGATATATATGTGTAACGTGGGGCCTGGCCTGACGTGGTACAGAAAGGGTGTGAGCTACTGGAGCAGTGAACAAACATAACTTTATATTATAAACAAGAGATTCATTTACAAAATATACAGCAAGGAATCCAGAACAGAACACATATGACACTAAAGACCTGAGTACTAGAAATAAACCAGAAGACTGAAATTCAAAAGCAATAGGAGATACAGGGCTATAAACAGGGCAGAAATCAAAAGGCAAGCAGGCAGACTGACCTGAACCAAAAAAATACAATGGTTACAAAACTAGATAAAACACAAACAAACAACTAAGGACCTGGGTAACTATAAGCAGAAAAACAAACAGAACTAGGCAGGGGAATAGACAAGGCTATACCTGACCTGGACATGACCTGTAAACAGACGTGAAAAACAAAAGCAAACTAGGGCTAAAACAGAACAGCATACAATGAATCTGGATAACAATGAGGCTAGATTCAAGACGCTGGATACAGACCAACTGAGAGCATGGAACAACTGGAGGCTAGGAACAAAACAGACTGAGTCTAGAACAAAATAAAGCAGTGCCCTTCCTAGGGCGATGCCTGCCTATATACAATGTTCAATTAGTACAATAGAGTCCAGGTGAGTGACCAGGCTTGGAATCCAGGAAGTGAACAACATGAAAAGTCCAAAGCAGCAATGTCCATATCATACTGGCAACCTCCACCTCTGCCAGAGGGGGCACAGAACGTTACAATATGCTGCGGTAAAACAGGTGATAGCTACACCTGCTAACAGGATACTATATTTGGAATATAGGAGAGGACGAGACGCTTTATTGTCGTAGTTTAGCGCTAACAACTATATTTGTTAGTAAGACCCGATTAGGTGTCGTAGTCTAGCGGTAACAGGTATATTTGGTAGAATAAGACACGATAGGTATAGGTCTATCCTCATTTCTGACTGTTGATAAACTACGTGAATTGTTTAAATTGATCAGAAAAAGAGTTAACAATCAGGAATGGGTAATGAACAGAGTAACCATGCTGGTTGGATGACTCCCCGCAAGTTGGTTGAGGAAAGAGCAGGAAAATGAAATGTGATGAAACTGAAACTTTTTGGTAGGATCTGCAGCTTAGATAGTCCCATACTACAAACAGAGGGATGGAGAAAATTTATTGAAGAATAAAAAAGGAATGTTGATAGACAATGGATTATGGAATGTAGCAGAAGCATGGTATAGAGTTACAAAGGAGATTGAGAAGGAGGGGTGGATAGAAACCGAGG
This sequence comes from Leptobrachium leishanense, assembly GCA_009667805.1. Taxonomy (NCBI): domain Eukaryota; kingdom Metazoa; phylum Chordata; class Amphibia; order Anura; family Megophryidae; genus Leptobrachium; species Leptobrachium leishanense. The sequence continues at coordinate 11,239 of RXON01001298.1, read as the reverse complement.
AAAATAGGAAGGGAAAGACTATTACCATTACCTCACCCCAAAATCCGAACCCCCTTCTTATGGTGAAATAAAAAATATAAAAAAAATAATAATAAACCCAACCCCATCGACAACTGCCCAAAAACAGCCGACAGGTCTCTACCCTGTCTTACGTATCGATGAGACGTACTACACCCCTTGTCCTGTTGTACCCTCATCAACAGTCACAAGCCAGGTACCGACCATATCCCCTATTATGCCTCACCTAGACGCCAACTTGGATGCCACCCTACAGACGGTAGACATGACCGGTAACTCAGGTCAATCATCACTGTCCAGCCATTCACATGACTCTGTAAATTGTACAGATGAGTCTTTGACATCCCATATAGGTATGCCCATGGCCCAAGTTGCCCGTACTCGACCCACGACCTTTCCACCCCAGAACCAAGATCTCACGACGTTCCCACACCAAACCGACCCCACCTACCCTTCCCACCAAAATGCCCAGGAAATACCTGGACACAGCAGCCCACTCTCAGTATAACAGCGGGTACCGTGGAAGGGGGCGTCCACCAAGAACCTGTTTTAATTGTGGAGAATTCAGCCATTTCAAACGGGATTGTAAAGCACCCCACAGGTGACAGCCCCCCAAAGGGTGGATGCAGCCAATGGCCCTTAGCAGGACACTGCCATTGTATCTGATAATTTCCCACCACCCCACCCCTGCGCTAGGAAACTGGCAACCCTGTGTCAGCCCCCCCCCCAAGCTCCCCACGCATGTTCCAGGACGGAACATCCATTGCCAATGAGCTGACAATCGCAAAGGCGCCCAGCAGGAATTCCTGTTCTGTGGATGTCTGCTCATGGCGGGGGACTGTCCGTCCGGGAACGACTGGGACGCGCTGGGTCATGGTAACCTCATTTCTGGCACAAGCCAAATAGGTTTGGTTAAACTGAGATGTCAGCATGGGGTTAATTGAAATGCTGTTCGGTGTGTGTGTGTGATTTTCCCTTGCGTTGCAGTCGTAATGCAAGGAGTCATCGCTTTTGTGTTGTATGTATTGCAGAAATGTGAAATATAGGCAATTGCAGTATGCAGAATTACAAACATACATTCTTCAAAAATAACAGTATGTGCAGTGCTGCAAAGCCCGTTATCGCTTTTAGTGCGAAGAAAGTGAGCACAAGAAAAAAAAAAAAGGAACTAAGTTTGTAAAGAAAAAAAAAAGAAAGGAAGCAAGATTTGGATTTAGGTTGAAACTGAAAAGGTTTTTAAATACCACTTATTGTGGTTTATAGAATATAATAGTATGAAAGCTGTATCTGGAATCGCAGGTTGTTCTTGTTAAGGAAAAATGTGTATTTTATATAGGATTTAATAAATATTTGTGTCTGTAGTTTGGAAGACACCTTTTGTTGCACCGTCTTCAGAGTCAAGTTTCTTCTGGGCCGGAGGAAGGGGATTGATAAATCCAGGGGTAATTCGGAGGAAAAAGGAGTAGAGATATTGGGAGTGGGCTGAGAGCTCCATACTGTGGTGGTGGTTGCGTATTCCGCGTAGTATAACGGGGGTTTTTTGGTGGCCTTCCGGCCCGGGTAATTGTATAGGCAGATGTGTTGCTAAAAGCTGAATATGTAACGGTGGATAGATAGGATACTTGTAAAAGCTGCAGCTGTTTTGATCTGGTTTGAATGCATAGTAGGGATGTGCGTTTCGGGTTTCGGAATTTCGGAATTTTCACGAAATTTCCCGATTCGTGTTTTCGGATGCAGCCGATTTTCCGAAAATTTTTAGATCCGAAAATGGCAGATCCGAAAAGTTTTCCGAGCCGAAACGAAATATTTTCGGAATTTTCGAATGTACTTGAAATGTGTCAAATCGAAATTTATTGCTTTGAAACGAGGAGAACAGACGTTCCGAAAAAACGAAAATTTCCGAAAATACGAAAAATCGATACAAAAAACGAGCTAAGTGACACGAAAATACGAAAAATGGTCGATATTCCGAAACCATTTACAATTCCGAAAAACGAAAATTTTCGAAAATACGAAAAGTCGATACAGAAACCGAGCTAAGTGACACGAAAATACGAAAATTGGTCGAAATTCCGAGAAAAAATGTACACGAAAAACGAGTTGAGCCGAACTGAATCGAAACAGAAATCGGTCGAAACGAGCCGAATCGAAAATTTTAAAAATCCGAAAAATCGAATCGAATTAAACCGAAAAAAAAAATTGGTGCACAAGCCTAATGCATAGTATTGTATTTCTGAGAGTGAGGGTGAATGTGCAAAGCTATTCAAAGACACACAGAACATGATCATCCAAAGGATGAGGATAATAATTTATAAGTCAATAGGAGAAGAAAATACGAAAGTGTATGGAGAGACATTGTGAAAACAAAATGGCATGTAGACAAATGAAGTAATAGTGCGGAGGTTTGAAAAAAAAGTTTTAAAGATTTTTGTTTGGAAGAAGAATGAGAGACATGATGGTATAGGATGAGGCCAAAAGAGTTAGGAAAGCCTATCCTAGATATGGCAACTACAGGTTGCTTCCCGGTAGAGAGCATTACGAAGGACATGTAGGTGAATAATAGTATGAGTGCAGAATATGATGTGAATAAAAGCACAAGACAATCAGCCTTCTGCAGTATCTGACTAAACAAGGCTGCAAAGCTTCCGAAGCCAAATTACAGTGGTGCCTCCAGACTGTGGTTTTCCTCGACCACTGTATTTCACAGGGCATCAGACACCCGAGTTCAGAGTACGTACTATATCATCCGTTCCCCGGCCCCAGCGAAGAAGCTGTTACGGGCTTTCCTAGGTCTCATTATAACCTGTAGATCATGGATCCCTGATGCCTCAGCCCTCATGCAACCATTGTAGGAAGCAATAAGCCCAACCCCTTTTCTCTCCCTGCAAGACGCTGTGACAAACTTTGACAAACTAAAACATGCTATCTCAGAGGAAAAAAAACAACCTTTCAAGCTATTTGTATCTGAGGACAGTGGCCATGCCACTGGCATCCTTACCCAGCAGCACGGTGGACGGATGTCCCGTTCCCTTCTGCTCCCATAACAGATAACGTTGCCCTCGTCCGGTGCCTTCACCTGGCTGCTCTCCTTCATTTTCCTGAGGGGGGTGGTGGCGATGCTGATAGTCATGAGGCCCATATGACCTCTGGTGCCATACCCCTCTGCCCGCATGATTGCCTCGAAGCCATGTTCCCAGAAACAGCACACCTGCCCTCTGTGTGCGATATCAATCATACTGGTTGCGCTGTCACGAGTGAATTTTCAATTCTGTACACTTCTCCCCTCGCCCCCACCGTTTCTGCCTGAAAAAGCGGAACTGCACTCACTTCAAGCCTGTTTCCTTTACACAGATTTCTGATTTATGAAAGTAAAAGCACCTAGTGGCACAGACACAGGAAAAGGAACTCGAGCAGCCAGTTCCATTGTTAGTACAGATTAGAGTTTGTTATGCCCCATGGCTACCACCATCCTGAAAACCCCCCTGGTGGTTCACTTCCATCCTGTTCCTGCCCTGCAGCCAGCAAACCAGCATCCAGCATTGCAAAAGTTAAAACACAAACACGTGACACACGAAATAAAGGGCTCAGCCCCACACACACTCACTGCTGGTTCATTACGGCTAATGCTCACGAAGAGTGAACATCCTTGCTTCATTGCTATTCCGATACCTGATCCTGATTTCCAATACCTGGTTCCTGCTACTACAACCATCATCCCTCTACTATCAACCTGGTCAGTCATCATATTCATCCACCCTCCTCTACCCTTATCCTCTGTTTATTTGTGCAGACCACTGCACGCTGGGCTCATACTCTCCTCACCCCTGGTGCCACCCCGGTACCATCCCTCACCGTGACAGAATGAACCAGCCCAATACTAATGAGCCCGCAGTGCTGCACTTCATGGTGGAGCTACTGAAAACCACCTTCCAGGAGCTATTCAAGAACCTGGCTGATACCCTGATGCAAATGCTGCAAACTTTTTTGGGCACCTCAACTAAGGTGTGCGCTCCTCCAAATAAACGTCGTGATCCCCTATCTCCTGAAGAGCGTGTCAGGAGACAAAATAGCAATTTGTGCCTGTATTGCGGGGCAGGATCGCACTGGATATCGAATTGCCCAGAAAAAAACCCCAGATCAGCGTTTGTTAAACCAGCATCGGTTTTCAAGCCAGCTGCAACTCCCAAACACGCTCAGGTGCGTAGAGCTCTGAAGCAGCCCCAGGCTTCCAGGCCTGCTACAGCCACTGTGTCTACACCTGCTTCTAAGAGACCTGCCGTCCCTAGGCCGGTACCCCTACCCAGACCGGCCCCCATGAGATTTCCTGAACCCAATCCTGCACCTCGAACAATTCATGCACCTATACCTGTCCCCAGACAAACTGTACCCAGGCATGTGACGTCTCTAGAGGTCAGCGACACCCCCATGGACTTTGAAGATACATCCATAGAACCGGAGCCGATGGACGTTATGTATATACAGGTTCCAGGCGTACCTACTCCTATCACTCCCAGCCAGAATGTACCACGTCAGACAGCCCGACGCTCCAAAGGACCTCCAGGTCAAAATACGGGGTCTTTGGGGTTCGATGCTCCCATCAAGGGGTGGCGTAATCTCTATTCCTCATCCAGCGATGACCTCGAGTGGGGTTATGGTGAGGAGGTGGTAGAAGGGGATGAGGACAGTGATTCCTGGCTGTTCAACTATCCTTCCCTTGGTGAGGAATCAGAAGTGGAACCGGGAGACACGGAGAAGACACCTACCCCAATGCCATCTTCTTATGTGGGCACAAGATTCAACGGTGATTCTGCCTCCTATCTCTCACCCTCTGTCGCCAACGCCAGACGTTCAAGGGACATTCCTGTCGCTCCAGATCCCTTACCTGAGGACCCAGCTCCCTATACAGTGCAGGGCATCTATGCTGTACCCACCTCTGTGCCATCCGACTATGTGGGCACCCTCATTCCTGACACATCAGCTGACCCATCACCGGAGGACCAAGTCACTGCTTCGAATGGGACTGTGGTGCGTCGCAAAGACCTTGACATTTTTGAAAAGGGGTTACTCCGGCATAGGGAGATCGAAGAGCGGATGCCATCTGGTTACATGGGCACCCTCATTCCTGAGACATCACCTGAGAAAAAAGAGCGTAACCCCAAGATCCCTGAAGACTCTGATGCAGACTTCGTTTTGTCTCGTGCTTGCTTTTCACCCATCGCGACTGAGGACGATGAAGAGAGAATGCCATCCGGGTACATGGGTACTCTCATTCCTGACATGTCTGCTGCCTCCAGGAAAACCAAGACCAAGGCACGACGGCGTCAGAGGAAGGCACGTGCCCAACCCTGTACCACTACTCCTGACCCCCATTCTGCCCTCCAGTGGTGTGATGAGTACTGGTCCCAGCACCCACCAGAGTGACCCGTGCCTGGTCATGGGCAGTCCTGCTACCATCCTTGGTCACTCGGAGCGTGACCTGAAGGGGGAGGTACTGTCATGCCCCATGGCTACCACCATCCTGAAAACCCCCCCTGGTGGTTCACTTCCATCCTGTTCCTGCCCTGCAGCCAGCAAACCAGCATCCAGCAGTGCAAAAGTTAAAACACAAACACGTGACACACGAAATAAAGGGCTCAGCCCCACTCACACTCACTGCTGGTTCATTGCGGCTAATGCTCACGAAGAGTGAACATCCTTGCTTCATTGCTATTCCGATACCTGATCCTGATTTCCAATACCTGGTTCCTGCTACTACAACCATCATACCCATCATCCCTCTGCTATCAACCTGGTCAGTCATCATATTCATCCACCCTCCTCTACCCTTATCCTCTGTTTATTTGTGCAGACCACTGCACGCTGGGCTCATACTCTCCTCACCCCTGGTGCCACCCTGGTACCATCCCTCACCGTGACAGAGTTACACACGCATAAATAGGCCCTCACACCTTTAAAAAACATTGATGAATGCCCTCATCGGTCTACACAATCTCACCTTTCGAAATACTGTTCGGCACGGCCCCCAGAATAGGGTGCTATGTTCCCCAGCAACTGCAATTACAATCTGACAGTCTGGTAAAATACGTCACCAGTGTTTCAAAAACATTAACTGATATCTATGGTCAGGTGATCTTTTCCATTCCAGATCCCGAAAGTACCAACGACACGCATCAATTGGTCCCAGGAGACTGAGTACTAGTTAAGAAATTCCTTCGGAAAACTCCACTTGAGCCCAGATATGACGGCAATTTCCAGGTCCTCCTCACAACAGCAACTTCAGTGAAGCTGGAAGGAAAGACCACCTGGATCCATGCTTCCCACTGTAAAAAGACCTGTGCACCAGAGACAGACCAGAAAGCAACCCAGCCATGATCGTGAATATCCTTCTCATTTGGGGAGTGGGAATTAAGGGGCAAAATGTTGCTATCATAATGGAACAGGTGGCTGTTGCCATGGTGCGAGAGGTCGTAGGGGAACGGGTGGGCATTGACATAATTCCACAGGTTACCATGGGACGTCAGATTGCTACCGCCCGGGAAAACAAACTAACCACTTTCTGGTACAATTCCTCTAACACTCGAGTGGCAACTTATACCTTTAACTATTGTGATGTAAACCCCTGTCCAGGCCCCCGCTTTCAGTGTATCCGGAGAAATGGGATCCCACACAACTATGATATATATATGTGAGTTACCAATGACTATTGGGGACAGGAGTGTGGTAGTTGGGGGATCAGTGGGATGGAATACTGGGGTTTCCTGAGGACACAAACCACAAAGCGCCCTAGACAAGAAAGATAAAAACGGTAAATAACTTCTTACTCGCATGACACTGAAAATGGCCCCAGACACATGCCCCAACCAAGAATTTCAGAAGTCAGATGATGACGAGGTATTTAAGCCTAGAACAGGGGCAACGGCACTGAAACTAATCCTAACCCTAGTAAATCCTGGACCCGGGGATGCAGGGACCTACATTCTGGGTATGTGGGAAAAAGGGGGGGTCAGAGAATCCTCGGAGCCTGGGAAAATTCTGCCTGCGAGACATGTACCTTGCCTCGGACTGGGTCCCTCCACATATACAGTCCAACTCCCTTAAACGCCATATAATCACTTCCATGGTATAGTAGCCATCGCTAATCCCACGTTCGAGGATACTGTGGCCATTGAAACAGGATACTCCGATATGAATGTTTGGTTAGAATGGATGAAATATAGCGCTCAGTCCCACAACAGAACCAATTGCTATGTGTGTGTGGCAGTGCTAGGCCTCATATAGGTAACGTACCTCTTAATATCCCCGAGGATATCGATTACCAACACTCTAAATCACGATGCTTGTGAAGAATGGAAGTCTAAATACCCCCTCCAGACACAAAACCCCAGACCCACAGAGAGTATCACTATCTACCCTGGGAACTACACCTGTTACTCCTCTTGGGGAACTGGTGGCCGGGTGGTTGGGAACTTCACAGAAGGATATTGTGCGCAGTACAGCGCTATGGAGAAGGAGAAAGTGCAAAACCAGGTGATATCCCTGGGAGATATTTATTGGATCTGCGGTGACCTGCGAGTCTGCTCCCGCTTGGTAGGTACATGGGACGGTGACTGTGCTCTGGCTAAAGCCATCATGCCCCTCCACATCCTGCCCTTTGATGATCTGCCAATAGCCCACACCCCCGGACTCACTAGACAAAGGAGAGAGGCGAAACCGTACCTGGCAGTTTTGACCCACATGTCTACATCGATGTCATAGGAGTCCCAAGGGGGGTGCCTGATGAGTTCAAAGCTAGAGACAGGTAAAGGTGGGATTCAAATCTTTAATCCCCATGATAACCATCAATAAAAATGTTGATTGGATTAATTACATCTATTACAAATCAGCAGAGGTGATACCCGAGATGCCCTCCAGGGTTTGGCTGACCAGCTAGGCCTGGCCTCTGAAATGACCTTCCAGAACCGCGTGGCCCTCGACATGCTACTGGCAGAGAGGGGTGGGGTCTGTAAGATGCTGAAAGGAACAGGTGGCTCCTGTTGCACCTTTATCCCGGATAACACAGGCCCTACTGGTAAGGTCACTAAAGCAATTAAACAATTGGAAGACCTGTCTGAGCAACTGAAGAACTCTGGTATTACTGATCCATGGGATCAGTATTTTAGTTGGATGAGTGGCAAGCTCCTCACACAAATAGGGATAGTTATCCTGGTAATGATGGTTCTGTTAGGGGTGATTGGATGTTGTGTTTTACCCTGCATTAAAAAAGTTGTAGAAAGAACTGTGGAGTCCACTACCCCTGTTATGCTTAGTCTCTTATGTGGGGAAATTGGGGAGGACATTGGGAACTCTTATGCTAATCTACAGGTTTGTGACCAATTGCAAGACGAGTTGTAGGCCCGAATCTTGACCCAAGCCCAACTCCGAATTACAAAGGGGTTTAGCGTCAATAACAGCTATTCGTCTCAAACTTCGGTGAAGAAAGGAGATGGCTGGCGAGACTTTAGGGGAATGGATAAAAGGCGCAGCTCGTCTCCAAGGGGACACTTGAGAAATGTGCATTTTTAGGGGGGACTGTTATGGATAAGAATATGTATCTGCTTTAATAATATTCAAAGGCCTAGAAAATTGCTCATTTAAGTAGTTAATCTGTCTTTAAGAGCTGAATTAATAAACCTGTCTTTTCAGAGAGAATCAAAATGTATCTTGCGTAACTCCTCTGTTTCAACAGAATAACTAACCACAAGTCATGAGGAATCTTATTTCGGTATCAGGAGCAGGGTGCAGGCCATCTTGCATCTTGAAACAGGACATCGCACACACACCGATGATGGAGACAAACGGCTGACGTTCGTCAATGACGCATGATACCTTGACCTTTGGAAATAGCTGATATTTGATTCTCATTTAGTTGATAAAATAATCTGTATGTGCACACATTTATGCTGAAGTCGATTAAAATATTACAATAGAAAAAAACAGTGAAGCACCCTCAGGATAAGCGATTAAGCATACACGCTACACGTTGAATATGGCGGTTCTCCTAAAAACCTGAGAATATATAGAGTGAACGGTCAACGGAGCACCAGTACAAGACTGGAAGTACGATTAGTCACTATACACGTCCATTAAAGTGTCTTCCAGACATTCCCAAAATTCACTCTTCAGAATGGAAGAAGGTCTCTACGAAAGAGAAAGGAATACAATAGCGCAGTAGGTCAATCCACCGTATGGAGCAAATAAGGTAATAATGGTCCTACTCACATATTGTTGAGCCTAACCTAGGCTATAGGGTGAATGGTAATTATGGGTCTTCAAAGATGTTCAGGTGCCCATATACCCAGATAGGATTCTTCAAACACTTCCCCCTGTAGTGAATCAGAGAAAGATACCAACGCACTCTCCTAGTGCAATACCGTTAAAAAATACTTACATGCTGGTGGGCCGCAATGGCTCCAAAATATTGCATAGGAATATTAAGGAAATTCCATAAGACCTTCTTTCAAATCACGTTCCAGGAAGCAGCAGTAATATAAAATAAATGTATTAATACATAAAATAATATTGCCAGAACGCGTTTCGCTCCTCAGAGCTTCTTCAGCTGGTATCACTAGTCTTGTGTCTGCTGCTTCCTTATATACTGTTTAAAATGTCCCATTTCATCTTTCATTAGCTTCAATTAAAATCAATTAAAACAATTAAAAACATTTGGAGCCAATAATTAGTATGTCAGATGCATGCGCATTTGCGCTGCTCTCCACCGTGATACGCATACTTATGTGCTGAAATAAAATTAAATTGCATGTTGAAACCGCCATTGGTGTTTAAAATCACAAATTGCCGCATATGCGCATAACTGGACGCGATACAGTGATGCGCAACCCACACTGCGCACCATGCGCGTGACTTACACTGCGCATTTAGTCCAAATGTGGGCATCACTATATCCTACTGGGGACACGGCACATAATTGTACGCCAGAGTAACATTATATTACGTATTGGAGCCGCCATTGGTGTATGGACTCTCAAATTGCCACATGTGCACATGCGCATAACTAAACGCAGCTCAGTGGTGTTCAACATATACCATGCATCATGCGCGCAACCCTCACTGCGCACTTGTTCCGAGCGCGGGTATCGCCACTTCCTACTGGGAGGAACGGTGTATTCAACGCCGTAACGTTCTCAAGAGGATCAGTTACACCATTCGCGCTCTGTCAAAACTGCCCATTGATGGATGTACCGTTCATCAATTCTGCCCATACATCACTAGGTGTGTCCTATATGCATCTGCATAACCGATAACTCGTTGTACATACCTAAACAGCTCATCAATAAGCAAATGGTACGCCTACCATAAAAGCGTGCGCAACCATGGATGCAATCTATCACTCTGCGTAACAGTAACATAATATTGCTCCATATCTATACATAAAATCTAACATGTTGAATATGACTAACAGATCGATAAATCTCTATCCATAATTTTATATTATGTTAAAACACCTTATATCACATTAAAGTGACTGTGCATTCACCACAAATTAACAAAATCCAAAAGGGATTAATAAAAGTGACAAATACCTTAAATGTGAACAATTCCCATATAAAATCTTATCAAAATTAAGACCAATATTTTAAAAATAACCATATGATACCATTTCATATAGAGTGTACGTGCGGTATTAATTTATGTTATATATTTATGTGCTCAATTGTGTTATTATGTTGATTATGAATTCCAAACATTAATTTTATACCTCAAATTTGAATTTAAAGTGACAAAAACCACATCATTTAATTCAAATTTGAGGTATAAAATTAATGTTTGGAATTCATAATCAACATAATAACACAATTGAGCACATAAATATATAACATAAATTAATACCGCACGTACACTCAACCATATGATACCATTTCATATAATTTTTAAAATATTGGTATTAATTTTGATAAGATTTTATATGGGAATTGTTCACATTTAAGGTATTTTGTCACTTTTATTAATCCCTTTTGGATTTTGTTAATTTGTGGTGAATGCACAGTCACTTTAATGTGATAATTTTATGTTATGTTAAAACACCTTATATCACATTAAAGTGACTGTGCATTCACCACAAATTAACAAAATCCAAAAGGGATTAATAAAAGTGACCAATACCTTAAATGTGAACAATTCCCATATAAAATCTTATCAAAATTCAGCATTTGTTATAGCATTA